>JAXLNO010001575.1:0-41484 GCA_038087875.1 Malacoraja senta | reverse complement strand
ATTCCCGGGATGGCGGGACTTCTGGAATTAGAGCGGCTGAGAGAATGGAGCGGCTGGGCTTGTACACTCTGGAGTTTAGAAGGATGAGACGGGATCTCATTGAAACATATAAGATTGTTAAGGGCTTGGACACGCTAGAGACAGGAAACATGTTCCCGATATTGGGGGAGTCCAGAACCAGGGGCTACAGTTCAAGAATACGGAGTAAGCCATTTAGAACGGAGACGAGGAAACAATCTTTCTCACAGAGAGTGGTGAGTCTGTGGAATTCTCTGCCTCAGTGGGCGGTGGAGGCAGGTTCTCTGGATGCTTTCAAGAGAGAGCTAGATCGGGCTCTTAAAGATAGGGGATATGGGGAGAAGGCAGGAACGGGGTACTGATTGGGGATGATCAGCCATGAACACATTGAATGGCGGTATGGGCTCGAAGGGCCGAATGGCCTATTCCTGCACATATTGTCTATTGTTTATTGTCTATTGTCTCTCCCCGGGTTTACTCCGGGCGCTCCGGTTTCCTCCCACACTCCAAAGAAGTACAGGTTTGTCAGTTAATTGGCTGTGGTAAAAATTGTAAATTGTCCCTAGTGTGTTGATAGTGCTAGCGTACGGGGTGATCGCGGGTCGGTACGGACTGCAGCTCGAAAGTAAAGTATCGAGACACAGAATGGAAATGGGCCTTTGGCCCGCAGATGCCACGCCGACCGGCGATTACCCGTTCACACTAGTTCAGGGTTCTCTCACGTTCTTGTCCACTGCCTACTCCTCAACTGCGATTTACAGAGGCCAAGTAAGCTAAAAACACGCACATCTTCAGGATGTGGGAGGAAAGCGGAAAACACCCGGAGAAAACCCACGTGGTCACAGAGAGAACGTACAACCACATGGTTGCACAAACGCACCAACGTCAGCGTTCTGGAGGAAGCCAACATGAGGCCAGCATCAATCACCAGCACAATAATGCAGCACCAACTTGGATGGACCGGCCATGCCATCCGCCATGTCCAACACACGTCTCCCTCAACAGATCCTGTACTCGCAACTGAAGGATGGTCGGCGAGCCCCCGGCGTGCCAAAGAAACGCTTCAAGGACAACGTCAAGAACAGTCTGAAGAAATTCCACATCACATCGAGCAACCGGGAGCACGTTGCACGGGACAGGCGCTCCTGGAGGAGATCCGTGCAGGAAGGAGCTGCACGTCACGAAACGGAACTACGCCGTGTGGCAGAGACAAAGCGACAGCACCGCGAGGAGAGAGAGAGAGAAGGGGGCTCGACGACTGCCGACCACCGCCAGTCTCCACTGCCCACGTTGCACCCGGGTGTGTGGGTGGCGGATCGGCCTCTGCAGACATCTGCTGACCAACAAGTAGACGACCCTATGGAGAGGAGAGGACGTTCATACTCGTTTGCAGTGACCGCCGATGATGATGACATGGAATCATAGAGTCGTACAACATGGACACAGGCACGCGTACGACTCTAACTCGAAGCGTCACTCATCCATGTTCTCCAGAGATGCTGCCTGACCCAAGTTCAAGTTAAGTTACATTTATTGTCACGTGCACCAGTCAGTGGGTCAGGCAGCATCTGTGGAGAACATGGATAGGTGACGTTTCACAGAGTGCTGGAGTAACTCAGTGGGTCAGGCAGCATCTGTGGAGAACATGGATAGGTGACGTTTCACAGAGTGCTGGAGTAACTCAGCGGGTCAGGCAGCATCTGTGGAGCGAAGGAAATGGGCAACCTTTCGGGCCGAAACCCTGAAGGAAATAGGCAACGTTTCGGGCTGAAACCCGGAAGGGTTTCGGGCCGAAACGTTGCCTATTTCCTTCGCTCCATAGATGCTCCACCGCCCTCTGAGGCAGAGAATTCCACAGACTCCCCACTCTCTGTGAGAAAAAGTGTTTCCTCGTCTCCGTTCGAAAAAGGCTTACTCCTTATTCTTAAACTGTGACCCCTGGTTCTGGACTCCCCCAACATCGGGTAACATGTTTCCTGCCTCTAGTGTGTCCAAGCCCTTAACATTCTTATATGTTTCAATGAGATCCCTCTCATCCTTCTAAACTCCAGAGTGTACATGCCCAGCTGCTCCATTCTCTCAGCATATGACAGTCCCGCCATCCCGGAAATTAACCTTGTAAACCTACGCACATCTTTTCTTTCCCGCTTAATAAAACAACATAGATCATAGAACATTACAGGCCCTTCGGCCCACAATATCTGTGCTGAACGATGCCAAGACCAAAGACAGAGTAACTCAGCAGATCAGGCATCATCTCTGGAGAAAAGGAATGGGGGGACGTTTCAGGTCTTCTGTCACCCATTCCTTTTTCCAGAGATGCTGCCTGTCCCGCTGAGTTACATGTCTATCTTTAGTACAAACAAGCATCTGCAGTTCCTTCCTACACAAAATGCCAAGGCTACTCTTACCTGCCCGCGTGACCCCATGTCCCTCCATTCCCTGCATATCAAGAGTCTCTTCAATGGTTCATTATTGTCACGTGTACCGAGGTACAGTGAAAAGCTTTGTTTTGCATGCTATCCAAACAGAGCAGATATACCATACACATCCACTCTATCCAGGCCCCCCACTGTTCGGTAAGTTTCAGTGAGATCCCCCCCCCCCCCCCCCCCCCCCCTCCTCATCCTTCTAAACTCCAGCGAGTACAGGCCCAGTGCTGTCAAACGCTCATCATATGTTCACCCGTTCATTCCTGGGATCATTCTTGAAGACCTCCTCTGGAGCCTCTCCAACGCCAGCACATCTTGTTGGCCTTTATAACAAGAGGTCCTTCTGCAGTTGTACAGGACCCTAGTGAGACCACACCTGGGGTATTGTGTGCAGTTTGGTCCCCTAATTTAGTCCCCTAATTTGAGGAAGGACATTCTAGCTATTGAGGGAGTGCAGCGTAGGTTCACAAGGTTAATTCCCGGGATGGCGGGACTGAGAGAATGGAGCGGCTGGGCTTGTATACTCTGGAGTTTAGAAGGATGAGAGGGGATCTTATTGAAACATATAAGATTGTTAAGGGTTTGGACAGGCTAGAGGCAGGAAACATGTTCCCGATGTTGGGGGGAGTCTAGAACCAGGGGCCACAGTTTAAGAATAAGGGGTGAGCCATTTAGAACGGAGACGAGGAAACACTTTTTCTCACAGAGAGTTTTGAGTCTGTGGAATGCTCTGCCTCAGAGGGTGGTGGAGGCCGGTTCTCTGGATACTTTCAAGAGAGAGCTAAATAGGGCTCTTAAAGATAGCAGAGTCAGGGGAAATGGGGAGAAGGCAGGAACGGGGTACTGACTGGGCATGATCAGCCATGATCACGTTGAATGGTGGTGCTGGCTCGAAGGGCCGAATGGCCTACTCCTGCACCTATTGTCTATGGTCTATTGTCCTCAGGTATCGGGTCCAAATCTGCTCACTATAGGCATGTTGGTCTGCGTGGGCAAGTTGGGCCTAAAGACCTGGTTCCATGCTGTATGAGTCAATGACCGTGGTAGCTCCCTTTCCTTGGGACATCAGCAGGAAGAGTTAACGTGAAAAGAACTGAAATCGATCTATAATTAAATAACAGTGATTTATTTTAGAGGGATTAGATGAGGAAGCAGTTCGGGTCTTTCAGGGGATTGCTTTAATCTTTCTATGTATTCTGTAAAAGGAATCATTCGGTAACATATAGAATGCAATTATTCAGTCAATGGAAATGGTGTTTGAGGTGCATCTATTTGACAAATACCTGATCCTTTTGTTCACACTGTAGTCAAGTCAAGTCAAGTCAAGTCAACTTTATTTGTCACATACACATACAAGATGTGCAGTGAAATGAAAGTGGCGATGCCTGCGGATTGTGCAAAAACAACAGAACAACAGAACAGAATAGAACAGAATAGAACAGAACCAGTATTTATATTTTAGAGAAAAAAAAATTTTTAAGACATAACACAACAGTAAATTAGTCCCTGGTGAGATAAGAGTTTACAGTCCTGATGGCCTGCGGGGAGAAACTCCGTCTCATCCTCTCTGTTTTCACAGCATGACAGCGGAGGCGCTTGCCTGACCGTAGCAGCTGGAACAGTCCGTTGCTGGGGTGGTAGGGGTCCCCCATAATGTTGCTGGCTCTGGATCTGCCCCTCCTGGTGTATAGGTCCTGCAGGGGGGCGAGTGTAGTTCCCATAGTGCGTTCGGCCAAACGCACTACTCTCTGCAGAGCCTTCTTGTCCTGGGCAGAGTAGTTCCCAAACCAGATCGAGATGTTGCCGGACAAGATGCTTTCTACAGCCCCAGAGTAGAAGCACTGAAGGATCCTTAGACTTAGACTTAGATTCCTTTATTGTCATTCAGACCTTTCGGTCTGAACGAAATTTCGTTGCCTGCAGTCATACATGTAATAAATAACAAAACACACAATAAACACAAATTAACATCCACCACAGTGAGTTCACCAGGCACCTCCTCACTGTGATGGAGGCAATAGTCTTAAAGTCTCTGTCTCTTCCCTCTTTGATCTCCCTCTGCGCTGAGGCGATCCAGGGTGATGGTAAGTCAATCCCGCGGCTGAATCCGTGCTCCGTCCGCGACGGGCCGGTTCAAACTCCGCCGCCCGGGGTGGCCGAAGCTGCCGAAGCTGCCGCCCTCCAGTCCAGCGGACGCAGTTGTAGTTGCGGGAGACCCAGAAAAACAGGTCACCAATCTGTGACCTGCGCGCTCCCGACGATGTCGTCCACCGGGCCCGCGGCCGAGCCTCCGGACTCAGGTCGCCACCAGCGTCCTCGGTCACCACCGCCGGAACGCCACCACAGCCCCGAAGCCGGCCAGCTCCGCGCTGGTAAGTCCTGGCTCTGCCTCCGGAGCCTCGAGGTCGGTCGGTCGCAGTTGGAGTTGGAGGCCGTCAGCTCCGCCATTTTGGCCTCAGCGCAAACGGAGGCAAAGGGGGATACGACAGAAAAAGTCGCATTCCCCCGAAGGAAGAGACAAAAGTCATGTTTCACCCCCCCCCCCCCCCCACACAGTACACAACCCAATAAAACAAAATTTGACTAAAACAAGACAAAAGAAAACAACAACAAAAGTAAAAACAGACGGACTGCAGGCGAGCCGCAGCCGTGCAACAGCGCCGCCACTTCCGTATCCTCAGAGAGACTCTGAATTTCCTCAGCTGCCTGAGGTGGTAAAGGCGCTGCCTTGCACTTACTCACCAGTGTGTTGTCCACGTCAGATCCCTCTGTGATGTGGACTCCCAGGTATTTAAAGCAGCTCACCCTATCCCACAGTAGTCCCCATTTATCTCCAGTGGCGTGTACATCCTCGGATGTTGTGCCTCTTCTATAGTCCACAATCAGCTCCTTAGTTTTTGTGACATTGAAGAGGAGGCTGTTGTCCTGACACCAGAGTGCCAGATCTTCAGTAACTGGGGGTCACAATGTGAGAGAGATGAAATGGTTATTTTTATAAGTTCAAAACACAAAGTGTTGGAGGAACTCAGCAGGTCAGGTCAGGCAGCATCTGTAGAGGGGATAGACAGTCTGAAGAAGGGTCTTGATCGGAAACGTCGTCTGACCATTTCTCTCCACAGACGGTGCCTGATCCGCTGAGTTCCTCCAGCAACGCGCGTTTTGCTAAGAATGGAAATATTCAACGAGAAAGATTATGTAAAACGGCATTGTGGACATAAAAAACCCTCTAAATGATGCATTCAGAGGAGAGTAGCAACAAGGAATTGCAGATGTGGTTTTACAAAAGAAGACACAAAGTGCTGGAGTTAGGCCCCTGTCCCACATAGGCGAGTTTTTAGGCGACTACAGGCGACTAGGCTGTCGCCACATGGTCGCCAGGGTGTCGCCTGTATGGTCATGAGTCGTCTCCTCAGTCGCCCAAAGAGTCGTAGCGTCTTTCTGGTCGCCGCTGGATTTTGAAATGTTCAAAACGTTTTGGCGAAACAGTCGTGACCGTGGGCTTGACGCCAATGAGCGTAGCTGGACTTCTCCTGACGTAGGTGCTGTCGTAGGTTGTTGCCAGGATGACGTAGGTTGTCGCTGGTGTTGACTTCGGTGAATTCCATTGGCGACTACCTACGTCAACCTCCATCAACCGGCGACTGAATTGTCTTCAGTTTTCGCCCGACAGGGTCGTTGCTTGTCGCGGGTGGGCGTAGGTTGACTTCGGTTGTCGTAGGTTGTCCTAGGTTGTCGCCTGTGTGGTCGCAGATTGTCGTAGGTGTGGTCGTAGGTGGACGACCAAATGGGTCGCCGGTTGAAGCGAGCTTGCCGTAGCTGGACGTCAACTAGGTGGTAGGTTGTTGTAGACATTGTCGTAGGCCCATAACTCAGCGGGTCAGGCAGCATCTGTGGAGAACATGGATAGGTGACGTTTCACACAGTGCTGGAGTAACTCAACGGGTCAGGCAGCATCTGTGGAGAACGTGGATAGGTGACGTTTCACAGAGTGCTGGAGTACCTCATTGGGTCAGGCAGCATCTCTGGAGAGATGGAATAGGTGACATTTCGGGTCGAAACTGTTACCTGCTGAGTTACTCCAGCACTCTTGTGTCTATCTTTGCTATAAACCAGCATCTGCAGTTCCTTCCTAACACAATTTAATCTATTGGCTGTGAGATATGACACACTCTATTCCATAGATAGACCAAGGCTGTGTTTCCAAAAGGAACCAGACAGAGTGGCAGAGCTATACAACACGGAAGTAGACCCTTCCTTCTCTGCGCCGAGCAAGTTGGCACACTGGGCCTACCTCATCTGCCCACCGCATTTGGCGCATGGAAACCTGCCCAAGTCCCGCAAGAAATGTCACCTAGTCCATCACACAGACCACACTCCCCACACTCGCCACCCATCGACTCCATTTACACTTCACATTCCCTCGGAATTCAGCCAACAAATGTCCTACCTCGGTCATTCCTTCTTCTCTCTGTTCCTGTCTGACAGAAGATGAAGAAGCTTGAAAGTGTACCAGACTCAGACACAGCCGCTTCCTCTCTGTTGTCAGCTTTCTGAGTGGTCCTTGCATAAGCCCAGGGCACTCACTGTCTTATGAGGATCTCTGATGATGCTAGCTGCCTTTTTCAGGCAGCGCCTCATGTAGATCCCTTTGATGGTGGGGAGGTCAGTACCCGTGAAGGACCGGGCCATTGGGGCCCATCAAAGATCACGATGGGATTGGGATCAGTCAGCACGGTGGCGCAGCGGTAGAGTTGCTGCCTCACAGCGCCAGAGACCCGGGTTTGATCCTGTCTATGGGTACTGTCTGTACGGAGTTTGTATGTTCTCCCCGTGACCTGTGCGGATTTTCTCCGGGTGCTCCAGTTCCCTCCCAAAGATGTACATGTTTGTAGGCTAATTGGTTTGGTAAAATTGTCAATTGTCCCATGTCACTTCAAGTCGTCACTTTATTTCTATAGCACATTTAAAAAACAACTCTCATTGGCCAAAGTGCTTTACATTGGTGGAGGTACTAACGTTATAAGTCCCTAGTGTGTGTGTGTGTGTGTGTGTAGGCCTAGTGTTAAGTGTGCAGGGATCGCTGGTCGGCAAGGACTGACTCGGATGGGCATGTGACTGCGTTGTATCTCTAAATGAAACTAAGCTTCCAGTAATGGATTTTGAGCCATTAACAGATGTAATATAACTGAAACTCAGGGAGGTCCTGGCCGAACTAATGCCAACATTTTTTTTGTTTACCCGGGAATAAAATGCAAGGATCAATTCCAGCATCGATTCTTGCCTCTGCACTAGTTATTGTGTTTCGTAATATGCAACAACGAAATGTGGCTATTTCTCCCGTCAACCCAGTGTCTGTACTAAATGCTCCTCATCTATCAACTGGGCATTGACAAGATGGGCCGATGGGCCAATTTCCCCGTGCTGTTTGTGTGGCGTTTGACGGCACCGGGCCTGGTCTCCCCATAGCCTCCGATATTCCAGAAGGATCAATCCTACCACTCCTCAGAGCTCATCATCATCGGCGGTCACCCGAAACGAGTGTGACCGTCCTCAGCTCTCCTCTCCACAGGGTCGTCTACTTGTGGGTCTGCAGATGGATGGCTGTAGAGGCCGATCCGCGATCCACACACCCTGGTGCAATGTGGGCAGTGGAGACTGGCGGTGGTTGGTAGTCGTCGAGCCCCCTTCTCTCTCTCTCTCTCCTCACGGTGCTGTCGCTTTGTCTCTGCCACACGGCGTAGTTCCGTTTCGTGACGTGCAGCTCCTTCCTGCACGGATTTCCTCCAGGAGCGCCTGTCCCGTGCAACGTGCTCCCGGTTGCTCGATGTGATGTGGAATTTCTTCAGACAGTTCTTGACGTTGTCCTTGAAGCGTTTCTTTGGCCCGCCGGGGGCTCGCCGACCTTGCTTCAGTTGCGAGTACCGGATTTCGTAATACTCTCAGTTTCGTAATGCTCTCAATACTCTTATAGCTAACACAGGCAACATTCTAGTGAACCTTATCTACATCGATCGTCTGCTGATCTACATCGGTGAGACCAAGCATAGGCTTGCCGATCGTTTCGCCCAACAACTCCGCTCGGTCCGCATTAAACCACCTGATCTCCCGGTGGCTCAGCACTTCAACTCCCCCTCCCATTCCGAATCTGACCTCATCTGTCCTGGCCTCCTCCATGGCCAGAGTGAGCACAACCGGAAATTGGAGGAGCAGCACCTCATATTCCGCTTGGGCAGTCTGCACCCTAGCAGCATAAATTCTCCAATTTCCGGTAGCCCTTGCTGTCTCCTCCCCTTCTTAGCTCTCCCTCAGCCCTCAGGCTCCTTCTCTCTCCTTTTTCCTTTCTTCTCCCCGCCCCCCCACCCCACCCTACATCAGTCTGAAGAAGGGTGTCGGCCCGAAACGTTGCCTATTTCCTTCGTTCCATAGATGCTGCTGCACCCGCTGAGTTTCTCCCAGCACTTTTGTCTACATTCTAGTAAACCTTACCTGTTGTAACTGTGCTTTACTCTGGGTTGAGATGCGTTTAGAAGAATAGGGTCCCACTTTCTCATCCACTCCCGACACACTAGGGGCAATTTGCAGTTGTTTGAATCAGTCTGAAGAAGGGACTCGACCCAAAACGTCACCCATTCCTTCTCTCCAGAGATGCTTCCTGCCCCGCTGAGTTAATCCAGCATTTTGTATCTATCTTCCAATTAAACCAGTATCTGCAGTTCCTTCCAACAGCTGTTTGTGGTCATTTTCATGTGGTCAATGGATTCTAGTTTTAGTTTAGAGATACAGCGCGGAAACAGGCACCTCGGCCCACCGGGGTCCATGCCGACCAGCGATCCCTGCACATTAACACTATCCTACACCCACTAGGGACAATTTTTACATTTACCAAGCCAATTAAACTACAAACCTGTACGTCTTTGGAGTGTGGGAGGAAACCGAAGATCTCAGAGAAAACCCACGCAGGTCATGGGGAGAATGTACAAACTCCGTACAGACAGCGCCCGTAGTCAAGGTTACAAGGTTAATTCCCAGGATGGCGGGACTGTCATATGCTGAGAGAATGGAGCAGCTGGGCTTGTACACTCTGGAGTTTAGAAGGATGAGAGGGTATCTCCATTGAAACATACAAGATTGTTAAGGGCTTGGACACGCTAGAGGCAGGAAAACATGTTCCCGATGTTGGGGGAGTCCAGAACCGGGGGCCACAGTTTAAGAATAAGGAGTAAGCCATTTAGAACGGAGACGAGGAAACACTTTTTCTCACAGAGGGTGGTGAGTCTGTGGAATTTCTCTGCCTTAGAGGGCGGTGGAGGCAGGTTCTCTGGATGCTTTCAAGAGAGAGCTAGATAGGGCTCTTAAAGATAGCGGAGTCAGGGGGATATGGGGAGAAGGCAGGAACGGGGTACTGATTGGGGATGATCAGCCATGATCACATTGATTGGCGGTGCTGGCTCGAAGGGCTGAATGGCCTACTCCTGGACCTATTGTCTATTGTAGTCGGGTCGAACCCGGGTCTCTGGCACTGTATTCGCTGTAAGGCAGCAACTCTACCGCCTGCCCCACCATGGACCGTCCTAAAATAGGTAGATAGGCCTTTTAGCCACACCGATCATCGATCACCCATTCACACTAGTTCTATGTTATCCCATGTTCCCATCCACCCCTTATCCCACTTTCTCATCCACTCCCTACTCAAGGGGCAATTTACAGAGGCCAGCTAACCTATAAATCCGCACGTCTTTGGGATGCGTCTTTGGGAACCCACGCGTGCAAAGACTCTCCCTTTTGTGATTCTAGATGGAAGAGTTGAAAAGGCGACCACATCATCCTCTGCCTTGAAGTACATCACTGGTTTGGCAAGCAGCCACATCCACTGAGCTAAACGATATCAGGCAGCTCCAACTAAGAGAAACTATTTAAGAGCACTTCAGAGACTTTGCTCTGACTTGTTTACTTTTTCCTGAGCATTGCAAATGGGAAGAAACAAACCTCAAGCTAGTTTGCAGAACCGGTCGGACACTGATTCTTCACAACAAACAACGCAATATTTTCCAGGCCTTGAGTTTAGGATTCCTGGTTTATTTTCGCAGCTTTCTCCTCTCCTCATGAGGCCAGCGCAGGGTCGAGCTGCTGCCAGAGTAACAGGTTCGATCCTGAAGAGGCCCTTCAGCCCACCGAGGTCCATGCCAACCATTGATCACCTAGTGTAGTTTATTGTCACGTGTACCGAGGTACAGTGAAAAGCTTTTGCTGCGTGCTAACCAGTCAGCGAAAAGACAATATCATGATTACAATCGAGCCGTCCACAGTGTACAGATACGTGATGAAGGGAATGACGTTTAGTGCAAGATAAAATCCAGTGAAGTCCAATCAAAGATAGTCCGAGGGTCTCCAATGAGGTAGATAGTAGCTCAGGAGTGCTTTAGTTCCTGTTATTCCACTTTCTCATCCACTCCCTACACATGGGGGGGGGGGGAATTTACAGAGGGCCAATTAACCTACAAACCAGCACGTCTTTGGGATGTGGGACGAAACCGGAGCACCCGGAGGAAACCCACATAGATTTCAACAAGGTTTAGAGAGGTCACGTTGCAGTTGTACAAGACGTTGGTGAGGCCACATTTAGAGTATCGTGTTCAGTTCTGGGCACCGTGCTATAGGAAAGATGTTGTCTAGACGGAAAGGGTACAGAGAAGATTTACGAGGATGTTGCCAGGACCCGAAGGTCTGAGCTGTAGGGAGAGGTTGAGTAGTGCTAGGATTCTATTCCTTGGAGCGCAGGAGGATGAGGGGTGATCTTATAGAGGTGTATAAGATCATGGTAGATTCAGAGTCTCTTGCCCAGAGTAGGGGAATCGAGGACCAGAGGACAAGGGTTTAAGGTGAAGGGGAAAAGATTTAATAGGAATCTGAGGGGTAGGTGTATGGAACGAGCTGCCAGAGGAGGTAGTTGAAGTTGGGACTATCCCGACGTTTAAGAAGCAGTTGGACAGGTACATGGAGAGGACAGGTTTCGAGGGATATGGACCAAGCGCAGGCAGGTGGGACTAGTGTAGATGGGACATGTTGGTCGGTGTGGGCAAGTTGGGCTGAAGGGCCTGTTTCCACGCTGTAGCCCCGCCACTTGTTTAGCTAGACATGTTTCAATGTCTCCGGCTTTCGACGAGGCGCCGCTGTGCTCTGAGCAACCTGGTCGTGGGTTTTAGAGAGCCGGGGTGGAGGGAGGGATGGAAGCAGAAGCAGCGGCGGGGGGCAGATGCGGACGGAGAGCCGTTGAGTGTTTGCCGGGCTGGCGAGTGTTTATCGGGCTGGCGAGTCGCTCGCTGCAGCTCCGGGCATGGAGCAGCCTCAGTGCAAGAGTCCCGGGCCGTCGGAGGTGTCGGAAGCGTTGCGCCGCTGCCGTGAGAGTCTCTGCGAAATTTGCCCTGGTGACCGGCATGGACCAGGCTTCGGCTCGGTGCATCCTGGAGGACAACCAGTGGCTGCTGGAAGTAGGTACCAAGCACTGGGTAGAAGTGGTGGAAGATAGTGGCCTTGAAATGGGGTGGTTGGAGAAAGCATCCTGCTTGCCTGCTAGATTTTCACTTACTGTAACTGCAAGAAAAATGTTCCCGATGTTGGGGGAGTCCAGAACCAGGGGTCACAGTTTAAGAATAAAGGGTAGGCCATTTAGGACTGAGATGAGGACGAACTTTCTTCAGAAAGTTGTGAATCTGTGGAATTCTCTGCCACAGAAGGCAGTGGAGGCCAATTCACTGGATGTTTTCAAGAGAGTTACATTTAGCTCTTGGGGCTAGCGAAACCAAGGGATATGGGGAAAAAACAGGAAAGGGGTACTGATTTTAGATGAACAGCCATGATCCTATTGAATGACAGTGCTGGCTCGAAGGGCCGAATGGCCTACTCCTGCACCTATTTTCTGTTTCTTTTTTTTTTTTTCTTCTTCTGTTTCTATGCTTGAATATATGGCAATAAAAACTCGACCACCTGATTTTGAAGCATTCATGCATGGTGGAGGTATAATGTAGTCATAGAGTGATACAGTGTGAAAACAGGCCCTTCGGTCCCAACTTGCCCACACCCGCCAACATGTCTCAGCTACACTACATGTTCTCTTGAGATGCTGCCTGATCCGCTGTTACTCCAGCACTCTGAAACGTCACCTATCCATGTTCTGCAGAGATGCTGCCTGACCCGCTGAGGTTTACTCCAGCATTTTATATCTATCTTCGGATAAACTTGTGGTGATCATGTAACTTCAACATTAGTATGAACCTTCCTCTTCCTCCCCTTATCATCGCTAGTTTGTAAGGGATCACCCTTGAGATTTGCCATTGTCACTGTCAATGGTCTATCCGGGCAGCCTCCCACCAGTTTTAACATTGCAATTTATTTTGACGAAGAATTTCCTGCTCAATCTATTATTCCCCATTGCATTTCCCTCGGCTTTAGATATGTTTCGTTGCTGTCTAAAGCCCCTGTCCCACTTTCCCCGAGTTACTCACAAATTCTCCCGAGTTTTCCCCTTGATTCAAACTCGGAGAATAATGTCCGTAGCGAGTCCGTAGGAGGCCGTAGGAGTCCGTAGATATTTCGTAGCCGGCTCGTAATGCCAGCCGTAGGTACGCGGGGCATCAGGTAAGTCGGGACGTTTTTTCAGCATGTTGAAAGTTGTCGACGAGTTAAAAAAATAGCCCGAGTACCTACGGCTGGCATCCTCCAGGTTTGAATCAAGGGGAAAACTCAGGAGAGTTCGTGAGTAACTCGGGAAAGTGGGTCAGGGGCTTAAGTTTGCCAAAGCACGGCAAAAGGTTATAAATTATGTAAATGAAAAGTACTGACGAAAATACCAGTCAGAGCACTTCTAATATTCTTCTTTTCACTGAAGAATATAAATGTCTGTCAATCACAAATCAGTAGCGTGTCGAGCACCAAAATGGAGGCCGAGCATTTCCCAAGTTGGTGTAACCATGGCACCCCTCAGAAGGCAGTGGAGGCTGGTTCTCTGGGTGCTTTCAAGAGAGAGCTAGATAGGGGCTCTTAAAGATAGCAGTCAGGGGATATGGGGAGAAAGCAGGAACGGGGTACTGATTGGGGATGATCAGCCATGATCACAGTGAATGGCGGTGCTGGATCAAAGGGCCGAATGGCCTACTCCTGCATCTATTGTCTATTGTTTATTGTCAAAGCCTGCCTGGCAGGTTAAAGTTATACAATAAGCATTGATCATGAGTTACAGTTACTGTTTCAGTGTAGTTTATTGTCACGTGTACCGAGGTACAGTGAAAAGCTTTTGTTGCGTGCTATCCAGTCAGCGGAAAGACAATACATGATTACAATCGAGCCGTTTACAGTGTACAGATACATAATAAGGGAATAATGTTTTAGTTCAAGGTAAAGCCAGTAAAGTCCGATCAAGGATAGTCCAAGGGTCACCAATGAGATAGATAGTAGTTCAGGCTGCTCTCTGGTCGTGGTAGGATGGTTCAATTGCCTGATAACAGCTGGGAAGAAACTGTCCCTGAATCTGGAGGTGTGCGTTTTCACACTTCTGTACCTCTTGCCCGATGGGAGAGGGGAGAAGAGGGAGTGGCGACTGGTCCTTGATGATGCTGCTGGCCTTGTTGAGGCAGCGTGAGGTGTAGATGGAGTCAATGGAAGGGAGGTTGGTTTGTTGCGATGGTCTGGGCTACGTCCACAATTTGCTGAAATTTCTTGCTGGTCTTGGATGGAGCTGTTCCCAAACCAAAGCCGTGACGCATCCCGAATAAAATGCTTTGGATGGTGCGAGGGGAAGTAGAGGGGAACAGAAAGGGCAAATGTCTTTTACCAAGAGCAGGGGGTCTCGTAACAAGAGGAAATACATTTGTACCAAAGCAATGGTGAGGACGCATTTGGATACTGCATGCAGTTCTGGTCACCCCCATTACAGGAAGATGTGGAGACTTCGGAGAGGGTGCAGAGGATGTTTACCAGAATGCTGCTGGATTAAGGGGTTTCGGCTACAGAGAGAGACAATAGACGATAGACAATAGGTGCAGGAGTAGACTATTCGGCCCTTCGAGCCAGCACCGCCATTCAATGTGATCATGGCTGATCATCCCCAATCAGTACCCCGTTCCGCCTTCTCCTCATATCCCTCACTCCGCTATCTTTAAGAGCCCTATCTAACTCTCTCTTGAAAGTATCCAGAGAACCGGCCTCCACCGCCCACTGAGGCAGAGAATTCCACAGACTCACAACTCTCTGTGAGAAAAAGTGTTTCCTCGTCTCCGTTCTAAATGGCTTACACATTATTCTGAAACTGTAGCCCCTGGTTCTGGACTCCCCAACATCGGGAACATGTTTCCAGCCTCTAGCGTGTCCAAACCCTTAATAATCTTATATGTTTCAATAAGATGCCCTCTCATCCTTCTAAACCCCAGAGTATACAAGCCCAGCCGCTCCATTCTCTCAGCATATGACAGTCCCGCCATCCCGGGAATTAACCTTGTAAACCTGCGCTGCACTCCTTCAATAGCAGGAACGTCCTTCCTCAAATTAGGGGACTAAAACTGCAACACAATACTCCAGGTGTGGTCTCACTAGGGCTCTGTACAACTGCAGAAGGACCTCTTTGCTCCTATACTCAACTCCTCTTGTTACAAAGGCCAAAATGCCATTCGCTTTCTTCACTGCCTGCTGTACTGCAGGTTGGATGTTTTCTCTGGAACGTCGGAGGTTGAGGGGAGACCTGTGTGAAAATCATGAGAGACATTGCTGGATAGACAGTCAAAGCCCTTTTCCCAGGGTGGAAATGTCAAAGGCTGTGGGGTCACAGCTTTAAGGTGAGAGGGGCAAGTTTAAAGGAGATGTGCGGGGCAGGTTTTTTTTTACACAGAGGGTGGTGGGTGCCTGGAACGCGCTGCCAGGGGTGGTGGTGGAGGCAGATACGATAGTGGTGTTTAAGAGGCTTTTGGATAGGCACATGGATATGCAGGGAATGGAGGGACACGGATCACGTGCAGGCAGGAGAGAGCAGTATAATTTTACAACATGTTCGGCTTGTAACGACTTGCTGAATTTGTACAGAATAGTTCTGTTTGAAGAAGGGTCCCAACCCGAAACGTTACCTATCCATGTTCTCCACAGATGCTGCCTGACCCGCTGAGTTACTCCAGCACTCTGTGAAACGTCACCGATCCATGTTCTCCACAGATGCTGCCTGACCCGCTGAGTTACTCCAGCACTCTGTGAAACGTCACCTATCCATGTTCTCCACAGATGCTGCCTGACCCGCTGAGTTACTCCAGCACTCTGTGTCTTTTTAGTTCTGTCCAATTTAGTCTTAATTCTGCATCATAAAAACGTATCTGCTATTTTCCCTCACTGGTAATGAAAGACTTAGCTTAGCGTGATATTCACAAAGGAAGATTCTCTTGATCTAATTATCTTCTGATTACCTTTCAAAATATGTTCTTCAGACGAGTGTTCTGGAGACCCACCAGCTGGGTAATGACAAACAAACGTGTCTCCTGTATAAATGAAAGTGATGCCTCACTGCCAGAGCTGCTGGCTGCCACAAGTTTGCAGCAACTTGCAGCAAACAGTTGGACAAACGCAAGGCTGTGCTGTCTACAGGCTCATTGTCCTGTGTTACTGCATCTACTCGCTTACGTAGGGTCAGAGTTTGTGGCAAAATAATGCTGACTTGACGACACATACCTTGTCTGTGTGCAGGTAATTCAGTCGTTCACTCTGAGGTGCTGCTCCACGTGGACCGCACGCAGCAAACCGCGGTGGAGCAGTGGTGGTGGACACCATGGCTACACTTGGCCAGGCTGACCCTGCAGCGCTCCGTGAAACGTCACCTATCCATGTTCTCCACAGATGCTGCCTGACCCGCTGAGTTACTCCAGCACTCTGTGAAACGTCACCTATCCATGTTCTCCACAGATGCTGCCTGACCCGCTGAGTTACTCCAGCACTGTGTGAAACGTCACCTATCCATGTTCTCCACAGATGCTGCCTGACCCGCTGAGTTACTCCAGCACTGTGTGAAACGTCACCTATCCATGTTCCCCACAGATGCTGCCTGACCCGCTGAGTTACTCCAGCACTCTGTGAAACGTCACCTATCCATGTTCCCCACAGATGCTGCCTGACCCGCTGAGTTACTCCAGCACTCTGTGAAACGTCACCTATCCATGTTCCCCACAGATGCTGCCTGACCCGCTGAGTTACTCCAGGACAACAGTCAGATTCATAGTCAGATCAAGCACTTTCAACAGCTGAGACTAGAAAATGGCCCCAGTCTGGCGACTCTGTATACTGTCTCAGTGTACAACGCTGTACACTTGTACTGTATCTGAGATGCTTATCTAAGATGTACCTCAGTGCTTATGTACAGTGACACTTTTACTGAACTGTATACAAAAATGAATTTCAGCTGCCAAATAAAGTGCCGTACCATACTCTGAGGACAAGATCCGAAACGTCACCCATTCCTTCTCTCCATAGATGCTGCCTCACCCGCTGAGTCACTCCAGCATTTTTTGTCCACCTTCGATTTTATCCAGCATCTGCAGTTCTTTCTCACACCTGAATCTGGATCATATAGTTGCCTGCAATTGAGTTTTTGAATGTTACACTCCAGCGATGGTGTGCAATGCTGATGGGTAGTGCTAAGGACTGATCAATAACTGCTGCAACACGTTGAGAGGGAATGCCAATTCAATATTTTGACTTTTCATGCATCAAAGAATGACACTCTTGACATCTGAAAGCTGACAGCATAAGTCGGAGATGTTGACAATCTCATTGGGGGTCTCTGCTGTCGCTGGGCAACACCGTCACGCATTCCCTTGTGGTTACTCAATCGATGACTGTTGAATATCTTTATTCCTTCAAGCGACAATAGACAATAGGTGCAGGAGTAGGCCATTCGGCCCTTCGAGCCAGCACCGCCATTCAATGTGATCATGGCTGATCATCCACAATCAGTACCCCGTTCCTGCCTTCTCCCCATATCCCACTGACTCCGCTATCTTTAAGAGCCCTATCTAGCTCTCTCTTGAAAGCATCCAGAGAATTGGCCTCCACTGCCTCTGAGGCAGAGAATTCCACCGACTCACAACTCTCTGTGTGAAAATGCCTTTACTTTAGACTTTAGAGATACA
The DNA here is from genome assembly GCA_038087875.1 of Malacoraja senta. Lineage (NCBI taxonomy): Eukaryota > Metazoa > Chordata > Chondrichthyes > Rajiformes > Rajidae > Malacoraja > Malacoraja senta. Next base: position 23,879 of record JAXLNO010001575.1, on the reverse strand, counting down.
GTGTGGAAATAGACCCTTCAGCCCATCGAGTCCGTACCGACTAACGATCACCCCATACACTAGCACTATCCGACACAATTATCCTGCAATTTACAGGGACAATTTACAATTTACAGAAGCCAATTAACCTACACACTTGCACGTCTTTTTCCCCATATCCCTTGATCCCCTCAGCCCAAAGAGCTAAATCTAACTCTCTCTTGAAAGCATCCAGTGAATTGGCCTCCACTGCCTTCTGTGGCAGAGAATTCCACAGACTCACAACTCTCTGTGTGAAAAAGTGTTTCCTCATCTCCGTTCTAAATGGCTTACCCCTTATTCTTAAACGGTGGACCCTGGTTCTGGACTCCCCCAACATCGGGAGCATGTTTCCTGCCTCTAGTGTGTCCAAACCCTTAATAATCTTATATGTTTCAATAAGATCCCCTCCCATCCTTCTAAACTCCAGAGTGTACAAGCCCAGCCGCTCCATTCTCTCAGCATATGACAGTCCCACCATCCCGGGAATTAACCTTGTAAACCTACGCTGCACTCCCTCAATAGCAAGAATGTCCTTCCTCAAATTAGGGGACCAAAACTGCACACAATACTCTAGGTGTGGTCTCACTAGGGCCCTGTACAACTGCAGAAGGACCTCTTTGCTCCTGTACTCAGTGTAACTACCTTATGTTACAAGTGAACGAGACGTTCATCAGTTCCAAGAGCAGAATTAGGCCATTCGGCCCATCAAGTCTACTCCGCCATTCAATCATGGCTGATCTATCTTTCTCTCCCAACCCCATTCTCCTGCCTTCTCCCCATAACCGCTTGACACACGCATCAATCAAGAATCTGTCAATCTCTGCCTTAAAAATATCCATTGACTTGGCCTCCACCGCCATCTGGGCCAATGAATTCCACGGATTCACCACCCTCTTACTAAAGAAATTCCTCCTCATCTTCTCCGCACGTTGGTGAGACCACATTTGGAGCATTATGTTCAGTTTTGGTCACCTTGCTAAAGGAGGGGAGTCAGTAGTTTAGTTTAGTTGAGAGATACAGCGCGGAAACAGGCCCTTCGTCCCACCGAGTCCGCACCATCCAGCGATCCCCGCACACTAACTCTATCCTACACACACTCGGGCAGATGGGGCTCGTCAGCCTGGGAAGGCAGCCCATCTAGGAGAGGGAAAACTCTGATTTAAAACCTCCACTGCCTTGTGGCCATATCCAGTCCTGGAAAAGGCTCCAGGAGTAAACCTCAAGAAATATCCGGAGTCGGAGCCCCTAAGGCAGTTCGTCGTTGTCTACAACCTCGCTCTGGCAGCTCCTGCGACGGCGCTGGTGCCAAACTGTAACGGCCCTGCTATTCCTTTGGATCGATCAGCGACGTGGAGAGGGGGGACGTGCTGCATGGGGCAACAGCCTGTCCTCCACATGACATCGCCCAGGCTAGCATCCGACCAGGATGCATCACCCTTGGTCAGTCATGACCGAGAGGGGCCTACACACACATACACACACACAAGGGACAATTTACACATACACCAAGCCAATTAACCTACATACCTGTACCTCTTAAGCTCAAAGAGTGCAGAGAAGATTAACGAGGATGTTACCAGGACTCGAGGTCTGAGCTACATGCTTTATCTCTTCAACCCTGGGCTGAGGTGTGATCTCACAGGAGTGTATACAATTATGAGGGGAATAGATAGCGTGGATGTACAAAGTCTTTTCCCCAGAGTAGGGGAAGCAAGAACCAGAGGATATAAGTTTAAGGTGAGAGTGGAAAGATTTAATAGGAACCTGAGGAGCAATTTTTTCATTCAGAGGGTGGTGGGTGTATGAAACAAGCTGCCAGACTGGTAGTTGAGGCAGGGACTATAACAACATTTAATAGTAATTTGGACAGAAACATGTACAGGAAAGGATTAGATGTATATGGGCCCAACGCGGGGAGGTGTGATTAGTTTAGATTGGACAAGCTGGAGTGAAGGGCTTTATCCGTGTTTATGACTCTGTGAGATTGGGAACAAGAACTTCTAAGTCTATGCAAACTCTACACAGACAGTACCCGAGATCAATGGTGGGGAGTCTGGTCTGTGCGATGGACTGGGCCACATACACTACTCTCTGCAATTTCCTACGGCCTTGGGCAGAGTTGTTGGAGCACAGAGTGCTGGAGTAACTCAGCGGGTCAGGCAGCATCTGTGGAGAACACGGATAGGTGACGTTTCACAGAGTGCTGGAGTAACTCAGCGGGTCAGGCAGCATCTGTGGAGCGAAGGAAATGGGCAACCTTTCGGGCCGAAACCCCGAAGGAAATAGGCAACGTTTCGGGCCGAAACCCGGAAGGGTTTCGGGCCGAAACGTTGCCTATTTCCTTCGCTCCATAGATGCTGCCGGAACATGGATAGGTGACGTTTCACAGAGTGCTGGAGTAACTCAGCGGGTCAGGCAGCATCTGTGGAGAACATGGATAGGTGACGTTTCACAGAGCGCTGGAGTAACTCAGCGGGTCAGGCAGCATCTGTGGAGAACATGGATAGGTGACGGTTCACAGAGTGCTGGAGTAACTCAGCGGGTCAGGCAGCATCTGTGGAGAACGTGCATAGGTGACGTTTCACAGAGTGCTGGAGTAACTCAGCGGGTCAGGCAGCATCTGTGGAGAACATGGACAGGTGACGTTTCGGATCTGTACCCTTCTTCAGACTGATTGTCTTGACATTTTGACTGCTCCACTGGTGAGTTACTCCAGCATTCTGTGTCTTTTAAACTTTTGACAATATAGATACAGCGCAGAAACAGGCCCTTCGGCCCACCGAGACTTCACCGACCAGCGATCAGCCCGTACACTGGCACTGTCCCACGCACTTGGGACAATTTACAATCCTACCAAAGCCAATTTAACCTACAAGTCTGTGCCTTTGGGATGTGGCAGGAAACCGGAGCACCCGGAGAAAACCCACGTGGTCACGGGGAGAACGTACAAACTGCGTACAGACAGCACCCGTAGTCGGGATCGAACCCGGGTCTCTGGAGCCGTAAGGCAGCAACTCTACCGATGCACTATGTTGCAGCCCGTCTTTCCTTGGTAATTCAGCGTCTGCTTCAACATGTGGCCAAAAGCGAGCTGCGATAAGATTGATAGGATGTTTTCTCCGGCGCATGTGTAGAAGTTGATACCAGTCGTCGGGAGACATGTTGAATTTCTTTCGTCTTCTGAACTGATGCTGACTGACGCTTTTGGTTTCTTCCCATTGTTCTATTCCGATTTTAATTGCTGCCGTTTGACAATAGATGGCCTTGCCCTCAGCTACATGGCTCCAATCTGTGAAATTCTCTCTCTGAATCTTTCCATCTCATCTTTTTTTAATGCACGCTCCTTTGATCAGTAGCTCTGACATCCTGTGGTTCAGTTATCACATTCGGATTTGTCCCCTGTCAGGTTTTTTTCTGGGACTTTCCCCTCAGATGGGGCCCAACCCTGGCGACTATTGGCGTGCTAGCCACAGAAGTAGTTCTACAATCACTGATCACTCCACACTATTAAATCTCTACTCCTCTGTACACTGTAAAGGGCCTGATGGTATCGTGTATTGGCTTTCTGCTGACTGGATAGCACGCAACCTCGGTACACATGACAATAAACAAGAGTGAACTGAACTGCTAGGCAGTGTTTAAGAAGGAACTGCAGAAGCTGGAAAATCGAAGGTAGACAAAAATGCTGGAGAAACTCAGCGGGTGCAGCAGCATCTATGGAGCGAATGAAATAGGCAACGTTTCGGGCCGAAACCCTTCTTCAGACTGATAGGCGGTGGGGGGCGGGGAGAAGAAGGGAAAAAGGAAGAGGAGCCCAAGGGCTGACAGAGAGCTGAGAAGGGGAGGAGACAGCAAGGGCTACGTGGAATTGGAGAAGTCAATGTTTATGCTGTTAGGGTGCAGACTGCCCAAGCGGAATATGAGGTGCTGCTCCTCCAATTTCCGGTGGTGCTCACTCTGGCCATGGAGGAGGCCCAGGACAGAGAGGTCAGATACGGAATGGGAGGGGGAGTTGAAGTGCTGAGCCACAGGGAGATCAGGTTGGTTAATGCGGACCAAGCGGGGGTGATCGGCGAAACGATCGGCAAGCCTACGCTTGGTCTCACCGATGTAGATCAGCTGACATCTAGAGCAGCGGATGCAATAGATGAGGTTGGAGGAGTTGCAGGTGAACCTCTGCCGCACCTGGAACGACTGCTTGGGTCCATGAATGGAGTCGAGGGGGGAGGTAAAGCGACAAGTGTTGCATCTCTTGCGGTTGCAAGGGAAAGTGCTTGGCACATGGAGATGCGGAGAATGAATGGAGGGATATGGGTCACGGGCAGGAAGAGGAGATTAGTTTAGCTTGGCATAGTGTTCAGCATAGCCATTGTGGGCCGAAGGGCCTGTTGCTGTACTGTTCTACGTTCAATTGTAAACACAGCATGTTGTTTATACCTGAAGAAGGGTCTCGACCCGAAACGTTGCCTATTTCCTTCGCTCCATAGATGCTGCCTCACCCGCTGAGTTTCTCCAGCATTTTTGTCTACCTTCGATTTTCCAGCATCTGCAGTTCCTTCTTAAACATAGAAACATACAGCAGAGGAGCAGGGCCTTCAGCCCACAGACAGGTCGAACACGATGGCAAGACAAACTCTTATCTGCCTGCACATATCCATATGCCTCGATCTCCTGCATTAGAGTATAATGAATCCCCAAAGTTCAGGATCTTGACCTGGAAGGCTCCACTGCCTCCTCAAATCCTTCAACTAGCTCAGTGAACCACTGTCAGTATTGGTGACACCTCTCTTTGAGGTGAGACAAAGAACTGCAGATGCTGGTTCATACAGAAAAGGCACAAGTTGCTGGAGTAACAGCGGGTCAGGCAGGCAGCATCTCTGGAGAACATAGATAGGTGCCGTTTCGGATAGGGACCCTTCTCCAGCCTGGAGTCTTCAGATGGCACTCTGAAGTAGTGCCTGAGCTAAAACGTCACCTATCCATGTTCTCCAGAGATGCTGCCTGACCCACTGAGTTACTCCAGCACTCTGTGAAACGTCACCTATCCATGTTCTCCACAGATGCTGCCTGACCCACTGAGTTACTCCAGCACTCTGTGAAACGTCACCTATCCATGTTCTCCACAGATGCTGCCTGACCCGCTGAGTTTCTCCAGCACTCTGTGAAACGTCACCTATCCATGTTCTCCACAGATGCTGCCTGACCCACTGCGTTACTCCAGCACTCTGTGAAACGTCACCTATCCATGTTCTCCACAGATGCTGCCTGACCCACTGAGTTACTCCAGCACTCTGTGTCTATCTTAGTGTAGATGGGCCGTGTGTCCACACTGTATGACTCTACAATGTTATAACCGGGATGGGACGTCTTTGATCATGTTGGTCTTCGCACTGCTCTGGCAATTCCTCTCTAAGTCTCACTCCGGCAGATCTTGCCTGTGCAGAGGAGGACCACACTGTCCATGGTGTAGATGGCATTGACTTTCCCAGAAGTGGAAGCCAGGTCGGTGGTGTGTGTGTGTGTGTGTGTGTGTGTCCCTGCAGACTGCCCGGCGTCTCTCAGCCTCACTGTGCCGCACGCACTGAGAGAGACAGGAAGCAAATGTGCAAAGTTTATACATTATTCAAGATGCCCCAGATCAATTTCAGCTGTCGTCTCCCTGCTGTCAGCCTGCAGTTTATAGGCTGCATTATCTAATTAGTCTATATTTTGCAATTGTAATGATGGTGAAAATGACAAACCTAAAACCTGTCGGACAGCCCGCTGCTTATTTGTGCTTTGATTGGCCACTGGCTTGCCATGTAAACACACTTTAAAGACCTGCTCCTTCCAATAGACAATACACAATAGACAATAGGTGTAGGAGTAGGCCATTCGGCCCTTCGAGCCAGCACCGCCATTCAATGTGATCGTGACTGATCATCCCCAATCAGTACCCCGTTCCTGCCTTCTCCCCAAATCCCCTGACTCCGCTATCTTTAAGAGCCCTATCTAGCTCTCTCTTGAAAGCATGCTCTGTAGATGTTGTTCAATTTGTCGTTTGATGTCTATTCACCCTCTTGTTTCTTTATTCTCATTAAATAGCAGAGTGTGAGAAGATGAGAAAGTGGTGAGGGGAGTTTGGCAACATAAATGGTGCAGGGTTACCGTCGAGGAAGTACTGAAGGTACTGTCGTGTTTGAAGGTAGACAAATCTCCGGGGCCTGAGCAGATATATCCGAGGACATGGCGGGAAACTAGAGAGGAAATTGCGGGAGCCCTGATTGAAATTTACGAGTCGTCCTTAAATACAGGAGAGGTGCCGGAAGACTGGAGGGTGGCAAATGTTGTGCCTCTTTTCACGAAGGGCTGCAGGGAAAACGCTGGGAACTATAGGCCGGTGAGCTTAACATCTGTAGTTGGTAAGTTACTGGAGAGTATTCTGAGTTTCTCCAGCACTTTTGTCTACCTTCGATTTTCCAGCATCTGCAGTTCCTTCTTGAACGTACAAACTCAGCATAGACAGCACCCATGGTTACGATTGAACCCGGGTCTCTGGCAGTCTCTGTCTGTGAGGCAGCAGCACTCCCTCTATGCCATCGTGCCAATAAAGATGTGAGCGTCAGCTGGCAGTGTTTCAGAGCCAGTGCTATTTGGAGTACAGGCGCTCCTGAATGTAAGGATCAACTATCGCGGACCCCTGTATCAGTCAGATGTTACGCAATGTGGAGACAAGGGGGGGAGCTCCAAGGTGGAGACCACGGGGGAGCCCCGAGGTTGAGACCATGGGGGGAGCTCCGACACTGAGACCAAGGGGGAGCTCCGAAGTTGAGACCAAGGGGGAGCTCCGAGGTTGAGACCATGGGGGAGCTCCGAGGTGGAGACCACAGGTGAAGCTCCGAGGTGGAGACCAGAGGGGGAGCTCCGACAGTGAGACCAAGGGGGGGCTCCAAGGTGGAGACCACGGGTGGAGTATCCACGAGAACAGCTGACTGACTTGCTATTAAGGTGTAAGAGGGTGTTTTGCCAGGACTCGAGGGCCTGAGCTACAGAGAAAGGCTGAGCAGCCGAGGACTTTATTCCTGGTAGTGCAGGAGGATGAGGGGTGATCTTATAGAGGTGTACAAAATCATGAGGGAAATAGATCGGGTAGATGCACAAGGTAGACAAAAATGCTGGAGAAACTCAGCGGGTGAGGCAGCATCTAAGGAGTGAAGGAAATAGGCAACGTTTCGGGTCTTCATCAGACTGATGTGGGGGTGGGAGGAGGGGGCAGGAAGAAGAAAGGAAGAGGCGGAGACAGTGGGCTGAGGGAGAGCTGGGAATGGGAGGAGAAAGCAGGGACTACCTGAAATTGGAGAAGTCAATGTTCATACCGCTGGGGTGTAAACTACTCAAGCGAAATATGAGGTGCTGCTCCTCCAATTTGCGGTGGGACTCACTCTGGCCATGGAGGAGGCCCAGGACAGAAAGGTCGGATTTGGAATGGGAGGGGGAGTTGAAGTGCTGAGCCACCGGGAGATCGGGTTGGTTATTGCGAACCGAGCGGAGGTGTTGGGAGAAGCGATCGCCGAGCCTGCGCTTGGTCTCACCGATGTAGAGCAGCTGACACCTAGAGCAGCAGATGCACAAAGTCTCCTACCCAGAGTAGGGGAATCAAGAACCAGTGGACATAGGTTTAAAGTGAGAGGGGGAAGATTTAATAGGTACCTGGTGGGCAACTTCTTCTCCAGAGGGTGGTGAGTCAAGTCAAGTCAAGTCAAGTCACATTTATTTATATAGCACATTTAAAAAACAACTCTCGTTGGCCAAAGTGCTTTACATTTGTTATAAGAATAGCACAAACAAAACAAACTTCATACATATATACATGTAGCCCTCACTCAGAGGACGTCAGGAAAGGCTTGGGAGTATAGATAAGTCTTTAGTCTTGACTTAAAAGAGTCGATGGAGGGGGCAGTTCTGATGGGAAAGGGAGATGCTGTTCCACAGTCTAGGGGCTGCAACTGTAAAGGCGCGGTCGCCCCTGAGCTTATGCCTAGACCGTGGGATATTCAGCAACCCCAAGTCGGCCGATCTGAGGGGCCTGGAGGTGGAGTGGTGGGTGAGAAGACTTTTTATGTAGGTGGGGGCAAGCCCATTGAGGGCTTTGTAGACATGGAGGAGGATCTTGAACTTTATACGGAACCGCACAGGGAGCCAGTGGAGAGAGGCCAGGATCGGGGTGATGTGGTCCCTTTTTCGGGTGCCCGTCAGGAGTGTCGCTGCGGCGTTTTAGACCAGTTGCAGGCAGGACAGGGAAGATTGGCTGATGCCAGTGTAAAGGGAGTTGCAGTAATCTAGGCGGGAGGAGATGAATGTGTGGATGATCTTTTCGAGGTCATCAAACTGGAGGAACTGTTTTATTTTAGCTATCGTCCGAAGCTGAAAGAAGCTAGCTTTTACCACGGCATTGACTTGTTTGTCAAATTTCAGCGCTGAGTCAAATATCATGGCAAGGTTTTTGACATGAGGTTTGAGTAGTGGGGTAAGGCTTCCAAGGCTGCCTGCTATCATTTTGATTGAGTCCGAGGGGCCGAGAAGGATGACCTCAGACTTACTCTCGTTTAGTTGGAGGAAGTTCTGGGCCATCCAACACTTTATATCCTCGAGGCAGCGGGTAAGGTTAAGCAGATTTGATTGTTTTTTGGGCTTCAGGGGGAGATAGAGTTGTGTATCGTCTGCGTAGCAATGGAAGGAAATGCCGTGCCTTTCAATGACTTGGCCTAAGGGGAGCATATACAGGGAGAAGAGAATGGGGCCAAGGATGGAACCTTGTGGAACCCCACAGCAGAGATTAGCTGGGGAGGAGAAAGAGTTGCCTATGTTAGTCGAGAAACTCCTACCTTTGAGGTAGGAGATGAACCAGCTCAGGGCAGTGCCGTCAATACCAACCCCATACCGGAGACGGTCAATTAGGATGGTGTGGTCGACAGTATCAAACGCTGCGCTGAGGTCAAGAAGGAGCAGAATTGCACAGTCGCTGGAGTCAACGGTGAACAGTAGGTCATTGTGTACCTTCAACAAGGCAGACTCTGTGCTATGGTGAGCCCTGAAACCTGATTGGAAAGTTTCCAAGATAGTGTTTTGGTGAAGGTAAGGCATAAGTTGACTTAGAATTACCTTTTCAAGGGCTTTTGAGAGGAAAGGCAGTTTAGAAATGGGTTTGTAGTTGCTTGGCAAGGTGGGGTCGGGGTTAGGTTTTTTCAGGAGTGGTTGGACCACCGCATGCTTGAAGCAGGTAGGTACAGTGCCAGTGGCCAGAGAGCTGTTGAAAATGGCGAGGATGCTGGGACCAGCTGTTGTAATGACGTCCTTTAGGAGGGCAGAGGGGACAGTGTCGAGGGGGCAGGTAGTAGGTTTCATGGTGGTGATCAGTTTTGTATTGTATATCTTTATTGTCATTTCCTGAGTATTCACATACCCAGAGGAAACAAAAAAACGTTCCTCAACCAGTGTCCATTTCAGTGTGCAGTAAAAAATAAATAGAAGTAAAAATACATATATCATGAACAAATGAACACTCTACTCTCTACTAAACATCAACAGGCGTTCCGATCGGCAGCGGCACGACAGTGGCTCTGCTGCAGTGTGTCCAGGTTGGTGGTTGGTGCACGATACTTTGGCAGGGGGCAAAGTCCGTTTATCAGTCTTATAACCTGCGGGAAGAAGCTGAGGAGCATCCTGCTGGTTTTGCACCTAATGCTCCGGTACCTCTTCCCAGATGGCAGGATGGAGAATATATGATGCGATGGGTGGTAGGGGTCTTTGATGATGGAGATGGCTCTGCTGATACATCTCTTCCTGTATATGTCCAGCAGGAATGGGAGTGGAGCACCAATAATCCTGCTGGCGGTCTTCACAATCCTGTCTAGTTGGTGCCGTTCGTACGCCTTGCAGCTCCCGAACCAGGAAGTGATGCCGTAGGTTAATGTGCTCTCGATTGTCCCCCTATAAAAAGTTCGTAGGTGTGTAGTGGGGAGACCTGCTTTACGTAGTCTTCGGAGAGGGTGTAGTCGCTGCTGGGCTCTCTTGACCAGTGCTGTGGTGTTGGTCGTGGACGTCAGGTCATCTGACAGGTGGAGTCCTAGGAACTTCACGCTGTTGACCCTTTCCACATCAGCTCCATCGATGTTCAGAGGTGTATGGTGTTGTTTTCCCGCCCTCCTGAAGTCAACCACCATCTCCTTAGTTTTTCCCACGTTGAGAATGAGGTTGTGGGATTTGCACCATCCTGTGAGCAGCTCCACCTCCATCCTGTACGCCGACTCATCATTGTCACTGATAAGACCCACCACTGTTGTGTCATCAGCGAACTTGTTGATGAAGTTGTTGTTGAGTCTAGCAGTACAGTCGTGTGTTAGCAGACTAAACAGCAGGGGGCTTAGGACACAGCCTTGGGGCGAGCCAGTGCTCACGGCTATGGTTTTTGATGTCCTACTGCCCACCCTGACTGTCTGCTTACAAGGGAGGGTAGAGTAACGGGTTGGAAACAGTCTAATTTTGAAGAGCAGACCAATGAGACAGCCAGGTCACGGGTGGGAGGGGAAATATTCATTCTTATGTTCTTTACCTTGCTGGTGAAAAATGTGGTAAATTCCTCGCACGTAGCAGGGGACCCAGTTAGGCTGGTGCTGGTGGCAGGACAAATGATGGAGGTGATTGTATGGACGAGCTGCGAGAGGAGGTGGTTGAGGAAGTTTCAACATCAGCATTTAAAAGGCACTTCGACAGGTACATGCACACGAAAGGTTCATATGGGCTAAATGGGCAAATGAGACAGGATTAGATGTGGGATCTTGGTTGGCATGGAAACATTGGCCGAAGGGCCTGTTTCTGTGCTGTATGACTCCATAACTATGACACTAAAAGTCCCATATTGATTGATGGAAAGATAGAGTCATGAAACAAGCCCTCGGGCCCGCTAAGTCCATACCGACCATCGATCAGCCATTCACACTGGTTTTATGTTTAAGAAAGAACTGCAGATGCTGGTAAAATCGAAGGTAGACACAAAATGCTGGAGAAACTCCGCGGGTGAGGCAGCATTTGCGACGTTTCGGGTCGAGACCCTCCTTCAGACTGGCGACGTTTCGGGTCGAGACCCTCCTTCAGACTGGCGACGTTTCGGGTCGAGACCCTTCGTCAGACTCCGACGTCTAGGGTCGAGACCCTTCTTCAGATTCCGACGTCTCGGGTCGAGACCCTTCTTCAGACTCGCTGAGTTTCTCCAGCATTTTGTGTCTACCCACACTGGTTTTATGTTTGCTCACTTTCTGATTCACTCCCTACACACAAGGGGGCAGAGGCCAATTAACCTAAGATAGACACAGAGTGCTGGAGTAACTCAGCGGGTCAGGCAGCATCTGTGGAGAACATGGATAGGTGACGTTTCACAGAGTGCTGGAGTAACTCAGCGGGTCAGGCAGCATCTGTGGAGAACATTGATAGGTGACGTTTCACAGAGTGCTGGAGTAACTCAGCGGGTCAGGCAGCATCTGTGGAGAACATGGATAGGTGACATTTTGGGTTGGGACCCTTCTTCAGACAGATTATGGTGGGGGGAAAGGAAACCTGGAAGAGAGGAGCACGCCCGAAACGCCACCTATTCATTCATGGACGGAAATCTCTTTTAAAACATTGGGGGGACACAATGAGGCCTGACGTCTAGGACAGGGGTCGGCAACCTACGGCCCATGGGCCGGCACCGGACCGTAACCTGAAATCATCCGGCCCACAGGCGTATTTTTTTTTCAATTTGTTTTCGTGACCTGGGCACTACAGGCAGACCTGGGGCAAGCGAGCCGACCTGGGAACTACAGCAGGTCCTTTGGCCCACCGTTTCCGCGCTGACCAGCAATCACCCCGTACACTAGCACCATCCGACACGCTAGGGACAATTTACAATTTGCCGAAGCACAAACCTGCACGTCTTTGGAATGCGGGGCAGGCGAGCTGACCTGGGCGCTACAGCCAGACCTGGACCAAGGGAGCCGACCTGCGACTGGCTGTAGCTCCCAGGTCTCAAAACATGGGGGGGATTGTCCCCCACCTCTCAAAACGGCAGGTTCCCCTCATCCCCCCCCCCCAGGTTTTCCACCCATGTCCAGAGATGATGCCTGACCCACGGTATTACTCCAGCATTTTGTGTCTTTCTTCAGTTTAGACCAGCATCTGCAGTTCTAACCTTCACACCCACATGTCTATGGCCTTCATTACACGAGGATTTGAGTATAGGAGCAAAGAGGTCCTTCTGCAGTTGTACAGGGCCCAGGTGAGACCACACCTGGAGTATTGTGTGCAGTTTTGGTCTCCTAATTTGACAAAGGACATTCTTGCTATTGAGTGAGTGCAGCGTAGGTACACGAGGTTAATTCCCTGGATGGCGGGACTGTCATACAATGAAAGAATGGAACGACTGCGCTTGTATTTACTGGAATTTAGAAGGATGAGAGGGTATCTTATAGAAGCATATAAAATTATTAAGAAAAAAAAAATTGGTCACGCTAGATACAGGAAACATGTTCCCGATGTTGGGGGAGACCAGAACCAGGGCCCATAGTTTAAGAATCAGGGGTAAGCCTTTTAGAACTGAGACGAGGAAAAACTTTTTCACCAGAGAGTTGTGAATTTGTGGAATTCTCTGCCTGAGACGGCAGTGGAGGCTGACTCACTGGATGCATTCAAAAGAGAGTTCGATAGAGGTCTTAGGGATAGCGGAATCAAGGGATATGCGGAGAAAGCAGGAACGGGGTACTGATTGGGGATGATCAGCCATGATCACTTTGAATGGCAGTGCTGGCTCGAAGGGCCGAATGGCCTACTCCCGCAACTATTGCCTATGTATCTGTACCCCTCATCTTCTAGCGCTCCAGGTAATAGAGTCCCAGCCGACAACTTCTCCCTATAGCTCAGACCCTCTAGCCCTGGCAACATCATCGTAATTCTTCTCTGCATTCTTCCCAGCTTGACAACATCTTTCCTATAACATGGGGCCCTGAACTGAACACAATACTCTAAATGCAGCCTCACCAACGACTTATACAACTGCAATATGACCTCCCAACTTCTATACTCAATACTCTACCTGATGAAGGCCAAAGTGCCAGAAGCCTTGTTGACCACCTTATCTACCTGCGACTCGACCTTCAAGGAACCATGCACCTGTACTCCTAGATCCCTCTGCTCTACAACACTACCCAGAGGCCTACCATTCACTGTGTAGGTCGTGCCCTTGTTCGACGTCCCAAAATGCAACACCTCACACTTCTCTGTATTAAATGCCCATTCCTCCGCCCACCTGGCCAATCGATCCAGATCCTGCTGCAATCGTTCACAACCATCTTCACTATCTGCAAAACCACCCACTTTTGTATCATCAGCAAACTTGCTAATCTTGCCCTGTGTGTTCTCATCCAAATCATTGATGTAGATGACAAACAGTAACGGGCCCAGCACCGAACCCTGAGGCACACCACTAGTCACAGGCCTCCAGTCTGAGAAGCAACCTCCCACCATCACCCTCTGCTTCCTTCCATGGAGCCAATTTGCTATCCCTTCAGCTATCTCTCCTTGGATCCCATGCGATCTAACCTTCCAGAGCAGCCTACCATGCGGAACCTTGTCGAACGCCTTACTGAAATCCATGTACTGTGGTGAGTCTGTGGAATTCTCTGCCTCAGAGGGCGGTGGAGGCAGGTTCTCTAGATGCTTTCAAGAGAGAGCTTGATAGGGCTCTTAAAAATAGCGGAGTCAGGGGATATGGGGAGAAGGCAGGAACGTGGTACTGATTGGGGATGATCAGCCATGATCACATTGAATGGCGGTGCTGGCTCGAAGGGCCGAATGGCCTACTCCTGCACCTATTGTCTATTGTCTACACAATCTTGCCCTGTACGTTGTTATCCAAATCACTGATACAGATGTGGGAGGAAACTGGAACACCTGGAGGAAGACTACAGGGGGAGAGCGTGCAAACTCCACACAGTCAGCACCCGGGGTCAGTATCCAACCCCACCAGGTGTCTGGCACTGTAAGGCAGCAGCTCTACCAGCTGCACCACTGCACCACAAGTTGCAGGCATTGTGAGACCTTGAATCAGTTGGCCCAGAGTCCAGGACTGGACATTCTGGGCCAAAGTAGACGGGGACAGCCAAACGTAATGACATTACCATGAATTATTTAATCAACGTAGAAAATCACAATTGAATATTATTTTAGATTAAGGACACAATATCAGATCTGAACATCGGCATGTCAAGGTGTTCAATATATTGAATTCAGTTTAAGATTCTTATAGTATTAAGAAGCCAATAAATCTTCTGTGTTGTGGGAGCAGGAAATAGAATTAGCTACAGAACCTCCACCTGGAAACTCAATTCAGTTTTCTGCAGTTGAAAATTTATAGTTATAGAGTGATACAGCGTGGAAACAGGCCCCTCTTCCCAACTTTCTGTGGAATTCTCTGCCTCAGAGGGCGGTGGAGGCAGGTTCTCTGGATGCTTTCAAGAGAGAGCTTGCTAGGGCTCATAAAAGATAGCGGAGTCAGGGGATATGGGGAGAAGGCAGGAACGAGGTACTGATTGGGGATGATCAGCCATGATCACATTGAATGGCGGTGCTGGCTCGAAGGGCCGAATGGGCTACTCCTGTACCTATTGTCTATTGTCTATTGTCTATTTTCCTAACCGACCAACATGTCTCATCTACACATTGAACCTGCCTGCATTTGACCCATATCCCTCTAAACCTATCCTCTTCATTCACCTGTCTAAATGTATGCAACAGTACTTGCCTCAACTACCCCCTCCAGCAGCTTGTTCCATACACCCACTACATTTGGGTAAAATATGTACCCTTCAGTTTCCTATTAAATCTTCCTCCCCCTCCCCCACCTTGGTTCACGATTCCCCAACTCTGTGCATTTACCCGATCCAAGGTGGCACGATGTCGCAGAGTAGAGTTGCTGCCTCACAGCACCAGACACCCGGGTTTGATCCTGACCACGGGCGCTGTTGGTACGGAGTTTGTACATTCTCCTGTGACCACGTGGGTTTTCTCCAAAGGTCGTACAGGTTTGTAGGTAGACAAAAATGCTGGAGAAACTCAGCGGGTGAGGCAGCATCTGTGGAGTGAAGGAAATAGGCAACGACCCGAAACATTGCCTATATCCTTCACTCCATAGATGCTGCCTCATCCCGCTGAGTTTCTCCAGCATTTTTGTCTACCTTCAATTTTCCAGCATCTGCAGTTCCTTCTTAAACAGGTTTGTAGATTAATTGGCTTTGGTTAAAATTATAAATTGACTAGTGTGTACGATAGTGCTAGTCTATGGGAAACACTGGTCGGTGCAGACTCGATGGGCCGAAGGGCCTGTTTCTGCACCGTAATTTTGTACACCCTCATAAGATCAGCCCTCATCCACCTGTGGTCCAAGATATAGAGTCCTAGCCTGCTCAACCTCTCCCTACAGTTCAGTCCCTCGAGTCCTGGCAACATCCTCGTAAATCTTCTCTGAACCCTTTCCAGCTTGATAACATCTTTCCTATAACATGGTGACCAAAACTGACACAATACTGCAAATGTGGCCTCACCAATGTCTTATATAACTGCAACGTGACCTCCCAACTCCAATGCTCAATACAACTCCTTTACTCAATGCAACTCCAATGCTCCAGGGGCCACAGTTTAAGAATAAGGAGTAAGCCATTTGGAACGGAGACGAGGAAACACTTTTTCTCACAGAAAGTGGTGAGTCTGTGGAATTCCCTGCCTCGGATGGCGGTGGAGGCCGGTTCTCTGGATGCTTTCAAGAAAGAGCTAGATAGGGCTCTCAAAGATAGCGGAGTC
The DNA here is from genome assembly GCA_038087875.1 of Malacoraja senta. Lineage (NCBI taxonomy): Eukaryota > Metazoa > Chordata > Chondrichthyes > Rajiformes > Rajidae > Malacoraja > Malacoraja senta. Next base: position 7,991 of record JAXLNO010001575.1, on the reverse strand, counting down.
AGGGGATATGGGGAGAAGGCAGGAACGGGGTACTGATTGGGGATGATCAGCCATGATCACATTGAATGGCGGTGCTGGCTCAAAGGGCCGAATGGCCTACTCCTGCACCTATTGTCTATTGTCTATTGTCCATTGCTCAATGTAACTCCAATGCTTAATACAACTCCAATGCTGAATATTTCTTAGAGCAAAAATAATAGAGCATCCATTTTTCAGAGTCAACGCTTCACTCTGAAAATTTGACTGGGCCCTTTGTTCGTGACTCCTCGCTGTGGCCCTTAAGTCGAGAGTAAAGGGCCTGTCCCACCAGCATGTGACTGCATGCGGCGAGCACGACCAAACGTGGTGGCTTGAGGCGTACGGCCTCGAGGGGCCGGTCCCACTTCCCCCCCAACCGCGGAGCCGTCTGGAGCTGGTCCCGACATCATACTCACCAATCAGCTGGGCCGACTGAATTTGGACGTCGCACGGCGTCGGGCGGTTACGTCATCATGCAACGGCACGCCGGGCGGTGACGTCATGGCGCAACGCCATGCGCTAGGCGTACGCCGTCAAGACGCTGCATTTGGCGTCAAGATGCTCCGTACGGGGTCGAGGCGGTGCGTACGGCGTCGAGGCGGTGGTACCGCCTCAATGCGGCAGCGGGCCGGCAGGCCGTTGCCGCGCGGAATTTTTGGACAGTGTCAGTTTTTCGGAGCCCGGTGTCGGGACCAGCTCCGCACAACTCCATACAGCTCCGGCGATCGAAGTGGGACCGGTCCCGCGAGGCCATACGGCTCAAGCGACCACGTTAGGGCGCGCTTGCTGCATGCAGTCGCATGCTCGTGGGACAGGCCCTTCAAGCTTTTCCTCGCAGCCTTTCTTAAATAGAGGCACAACGTTGGCACTTTGCCCGTGTCCGACGATGATTCAAATATCTCAGCCAGGACGCCTGCAATTTCTTCTCCAGTTTCCCACAGTTGTCTTCGGATATATCAGATCAGCCCCGGGAGATTGATCTACCTTCATATGCCCTAGAATGTCAAGCTGCTGACGTTGTCAAGCTGGAGAGGGTGCAGGGAAGATTTACGAGGATATTGCCAGGACTTGAGGGCGAGCGCTAAAGGATACATAGACAATAGGTGCAGGAGTAGGCCATTCGGCCCTTTGGCCAGCACCGCCATTCAATGTAATTATGGCTGATCATCCACAATAGACAGACAATAGGTGCAGGAGTAGGCCATTCGGCCCTTCAAGCCAGCACCGCCATTCAATGTGATCATGGCTGATCATCCCCAATCAGTACCCCGTTCCTGCCTTCTCCCCATATCCCCTGACTCCGCTATTTTTAAGAGCCCTATCTAGCTGTCTCTTGAAAGCATCCAGAGAACCTGCCTCCACCGCCTTCTGAGGCAGAGAATTCCACAGACTCACCACTCTCTGTGAGAAAAAGTGTTTCCTCGTCTCCGTTCTAAATGGCTTACTCCTTATTCTTAAACTGTGGCCCCTGGTTCTGGACTCCCCCAACATCGGGAACATGTTCCTGCATTTAGCGTGTCCAATCCTTTAATAATTTTATACGTTTCTATAATATCCCCTGTTGCCCTTCAAAATTCGTGAATGCATAGATACATAGAAAATAGGTGCAGGAGTAGGCCATTCGGCCCTTCGAGCCTGCACCGCCATTCAATATGATCATGGCTGATCATCCAACTCAGTATCCCGTACCTGCCTTCTCTCCATACCCCCTGATCCCTTTAGCCACAAGGGCCACATCTAACTCCCTCTTAAATATAGCCAATGAACTGGCCTCAACTACCCTCTGTGGCAAAGAGTTCCAGAGATTCACCACTCTGTGTGAAAAAGTTTTTTCTCATCTCGGTCATAAAGGATATCCCCCTTATCCTTAAGCTGTGACCCCCTTGTCCTGGACTTCCCCAACATCGGGAACAATCTTCCTGCATCTAGCCTGTCCAACCCCATAAGAATTTTGTACGTTTCTATAAGATCCCCTTTTCAATCTCCTAAATTCTAGCGAGTATAAGCCAAGTCTATCCAGTCTTTCATCATATGAAAGTCCTGACATCCCAGGAATCAGTCTGGTGAACCTTCTCTGCACTCCCTCTATGGCTATAATGTCCTTCCTCAGATTTGGAGACCAAAACTGTACGCAATACTCCAGGTGTGGTCTCACCAAGACCCTGTACAACTGCAGTAGAACCTCCCTGCTCCTATACTCAAATCCTTTTGCTATGAAAGAATGCAAGCCCAGCCGCTCCATTCTTTCATCATATGACAGTCCCGCCATCCCGGGAATTAATCTCGTGAACTTACGCTGCACTCCCTCAATAGCAAGAATATCCTTCCTCAAAATTAGTACACCAAAACTGCACACAATATTCCAGGTGTGGTCTCACCAGGGCCCTGTACAACTGCAGAAGGACATCTTTACCCCTATACTCAAATCCTCTCGTTATGAAGGCCAACATGCGATTAGCTTTCTTCACTGCCTCCTGTACCTGCATACTTACTTTCAGTGACTGATGAACAAGGACACCCAGGTCTCTTTATACTTCCTCTTTTCCTAACCTGAAACCATTCAGATAATGTTTAAGAAAGAACTGCAGATGCTGGTAAAATCGAAAGTAGACACAAAATGCTGGAGAAACTCGGCGGGTGAGGCAGCATCTATGGAGAGAAAGGAATTGCCGATGTTTCAGGTCGAGACCCTTCTTCAGGCTGATGTCAGGGAAGAACAAAGAAAGAAAGTGGGCGGAGACTACAGGACTGGTGGGAGAACTGGGATGGGGAAGGGGAAGGAGAGAGAAAGCAAGGGTTATCTGAAGTTAGAGAAGTCAATGTTCATACCGCTGGGGTGTAAACTACCCAAGCGAAATATGAGGGGCTGTTCCTCCAATTTGCGCTGGGCCTCACTCTGACAATGGAGGAGGCCCAGGACAGAAAGGTCAGATTGGGAATGGGAGGGGGAGTTGGTGCTGGGCCATCGGGAGATCAGGTAGGTTAAGACAGACTGAGCGGAGGTGTTCAGCGAAACGATCGCCGAGCCTGCGCTTGGTCTCGCCAATGTAGAGAAGTTGACACCTGGAACAGCGGATACAGTAGATGAGGTTGGAGGAGATGCAGGTGAACCTCTGCCTCACCTGGAAAGACTGTTTTGGGTCCTTGGATGGAGTCGTGGGGGGAAGTAAAGGGACAGGTGTTGCATCTCCTGCGGTTGCGGGGGGAAGTACCTGGGGAGGGGGAGGTTTGGGTGGGAAGGGACGAGTTGACCAGCGAGATACAGAGGGAATGGTCTCTGCGGAAAGCAGAAAGGGGTGGAGTTGGGAAGATGTGGTCAGCAGTGAGATCCATTTGGAGGTGGCAAAAATGTCGGAGGATTATGTGCTGTATGCAACGGCTGATGGGGTGGAAGGTGAGGACAAGGGGGACTCTGTCCTTATTACGAATAGGTGGAGGGGGAGCAAGAGCGGAGCTGCGGGATATCTAGGAGACCCTAGTGAGAGCCTCATCGATAATGGACGAGGGGAACCCCCGTTCCCTAAAGAATGAGGACATCTCCAATGCCCTGGTATGGAACACCTCATCCTGGGCGCAGATGCGGCGTGGACGGAGGAATTGGGAGTAGGGGATGGAGTCTTTACAAGAAGAAGGGTGGAAAGAAGTGTAGTCCAGATAGCTGTGGAAGTCAGTAGGTTTGTAGTAGATGTCGGTCAATAGTCTGTTTCCTGTGATGGAGACGGTGAGATCTAGAAATGGTAGGGAGATGTCCTTCCTCTCCATAGATGCTGCCTCACCCGCTGAGTTTCTCCAGCATTTTGTGTCCACCATTCAGATAATAATCTGCCTTCCCGTTCTTGCCACCAAAGTGGATAACCTCACATTTATCCACATTAAACTGCATCTGCCATGCATCTGCCCACTCACCCAACCTGTCCAAGTCACCCTGCATCCCCACAGCATCCTCTTCACAGTTCACACTGCCACCCAGCTTTGTGTCATCTGCAAATTTGCTAATGTTACTTTTAATTCCTTCAACTAAATCATTAATGTATATTGTAAATAGTTGCGGTCCCAGCACCGAGCCTTGCGGTACCCCACTAGTCACTGCCTGCCATTCTGAAAGGGACCCGTTAATCCTCACTCTTTGTTTCCTGTCTGCCAACCAATTTTCTATCCATGTCAGCACTCTACCCCCAATACCATGTGCCCTAATTTTGCCCACTAATCTCCTGTGTGGGACCTTATCAAATGCTTTCTGAAAGTCCAGGTACACTACATACACTGGCTCTCCCTTGTCCATTTTCCTAGTTATATCCTCAAAAAATTCCAGAAGATTAGTCAACCATGATATCCCCTTCGTAAATCCATGCTGACTCGGACCGATCCTGTTACTGCTATCCAAATGTTCGGCTATTACATCTTTATTAATTGACTCCAGCATCTTCCCCACCAACGATGTCAGGCTAACTGGTCTATAGTTCTCTGTTTTCTTTCTCCCACATTTCTTAAAAAGTGGGATAACATTAGCTACCCTCCAATCCACAGGAACTGATCCTGAATCTATAGAACATTGGAAAATGATCACCAATGCGTCCACGATTTCTAGAGCCACTTCCTTAAGTACCCTGGGATGCAGACCATCAGGTCCTGGGGGTTTATCAGCCTTCAGTCCCATCAGTCTACCCAGCACCATTTCCTGCCTAATGTGAATTTCCTTCAGTTCCTCCGTCACCCCAGATCCTCTGGCCACTAGTACATCTTGGAGATTATTTGTGTCCTCCCTAGTGAAAACAGAACCTGTTCAACTCATCTGCCATTTCCTTGTTCCCCATAATAAATTCACCTGTTTCTGTCTTCAAGGGACCCACATTTGTCTTGACTCATTTTTTCCTCTTCACATACCTAAAGAAGCTTTTACTATGGTAGACAAAAGTGCTGGAGAAACTCAGTGGGTGCAGCAGCATCTATGGAGCGAAGGAAATAGGCAAAGTCTGAGGAAGGGTTTCGGCCCGAAATGTTGCCTATTTCCTTCGCTCCATAGATGCTACTGCACCCGCTGAGTTTCTCCAGCACTTTTGTCTACCTTCGATTTTAACAGCATCTGCAGTTCCTTCTTAGAAGCTTTTACTATCCTCCTTTATATTCTTGGCGAGCTTACCTTCGTGGGCAACCTAGCGTTGGTCAGCAGGGGCAAGTCGGGCCGAAGGGCCTGTTTCTGTGCTGCATGGCTCTGCCACTGTCATGTTTACGGTCGTTAGTTTAAAGGAAAAGACTAAAGCACTGAAATGTAACAAATGTTATTTGCTGTGGGTAACAAAAGCGCCGCAGTCTGACAAAGCTTTGCCTTCCACTTCACAGTGTTTCTTTGATTCAGCAGAGTGTTAACACTTGCTCAGTTCTCCCCACATAAAGGTTGTTCATTAACAGAGCTTAACTACCACGCTGGCTCTCCGCTGCCTGTGCATCTCTGTCAGTTCCATTAGAGGTGCTGATTAAACTGTCGGTGCGTCTGAGCAGAAAGCTTGCTCCCCTCAGGGGAAGCCAGGCACTGAGTAAGTCCCAAAACGGGCACATTAGTTGTCGTTTAGTTTAGCTTCGAGATACGGCGCGGAAACAGGCCCTTCGGCCCACCGAGCCCGCACCGGCCAGCGATCCCCGCTGATTAAACTGTACCCTGGAAAGGGCCAGGAAGCGAGCGGGCTAGATCATCTCTGACCCCTCTCACCCTGGCCACAAACTCTTTGAATCACTTCCCTCTGGAAGGCGACTCCGGACTGTCAAAGCTGCCACAGCCAGACATAAAAACAGTTTTTATCCACGAGTAGTTGCTCTACTCAACAGCCAAAAATCTGTAGCCTCCCTTTGATCTGGTATTTTGTTGGTTCACATGCTTGATCAATGGTGTTTTATCATTAATGTTTTATGATTATTAATGTTTAGTGTTTTCTGAGTCATTCGTAACTGTCACTGTATGTCATGTTGTTACTTGTGGGCGGAGCACCAAGGCAAATTCCTTGTATGTGAATAGTTGGCCAATAAACGTACTTACTTACTTACTTACTTAAAGGGCCAGTCCCACTTTCACGACCGAATTCACCACCTCTGCCGAGTTTGCCCCTTGGAGGTCGTAGGAGGTCGTAGGTAGGTCGTAGCAGGCCGTGATGCTAGTCGTAGGTACTCGTGGCATCAGTAGGTCGGGGCGTTTTTTCAACATGATTAAAAATGTCCAGGCGTAATAAAGGTCGTGAATTAGGTTGTGAGACAGGCCCTTAACTCTATCCTTACACACACAAGGGGCACACACATCAAGCCAATCAACCTACAAACCTGTAAGGCTTTGGAGTGTGGGAGGAAACCGAAGATCTCGGTGAAAACCAACGTGGTCACGGGGAGAACGTACAAACTCCACACAGACAGCACCCGTAGTCGGGATGGAACCCGGGTCTCCGGCGCTGCAACTCTACCCCTGCACCACCTTGGCCGCCCATTTATTTAGTTCAGTTTAGTTTAGAGATACAGCGCGGAAACAGGCCCTTCAGCCCACCGAGTCCACGCCGACCAGCGATCACCCTGTACACTGTCACTAACCGACACATTAGGGATGGAAGTAAGCATGCGGGTACAGCAGGCAGTGAAGAAAGCCAATGGCATGTTGGCCTTTATAACAAGAGGAGTTGAGTATAGGAGCAAAGAGGTCCTTCTGCAGTTGTACAGGGCCCGAGTGAGATCACACGTGGAGAATAAAACTAAAAGAAAAGATGTATAACACAGCAAAGAGTAGCCGGAAGCCAGAGGATTGTGAAACATTCATAGGACAACAGAAGGAAACAAAACAGGCAATACGGGCTGAAAAGATGAAGTACGAAGGGAAGCTGGCCAGGAATATAAAGAAGGACAGTAAAAGCTTCTTTAGATATGTTAAGGAAAAAGAGTAGCAAAGTCAAATGTGGGTCCCTTGAAGGCAAACACGGGTGAAATTATTATGGGGAACAAGGAAATGGCAGAATAGTTGAACAGGTACTTCGGATCTGTCTTCACTGAGGAAGACACAAACAATCTCCCAGAAGTACTGGAGGACAGAGGATCTAATGGGGTAGAGGAACTGAAATAGATTTTCATTAGGCGAGAAATAGTATTGGGTAGGCTAATGGGACTGAAGGATGATAAATCCCCTGGGCCTGATGGTCTGCATCCCAGGGTCCTCAGGGAGGTGGCTCTAGAAATAGTGGACCCATTGGTGATCATTTTCCAATGTTCAATAGATTCAGGATAAAGTTCCTGTGGATTGGAGGATAGTTAATGTTATCCCACTTTTCAAGAAAGAGTGAGAGAGAAAACGGGGAATTACAGACCAGTTAGCCTGACTTCGGTGGTGGGAAAGATGCTGGAGTCAATTATTAAAGAGGTAATAATGGGGAATTTGGATAGCAGTAAAAGGATTAGTCCAAGTCAGCATGGATTTATGAAAGGAAAATAATGCTTGACTAATCTTCTGGAATTTGTTGAGGATGTGACAAGTAAAATGGATGAAGGGGAGCCAGTGGATGTAGTGTATCTAGACTTTCAGAAAGCCTTTGATAAGGTCCCGCACGGGAGACTGGTGACTGAAATTAGAGCACATGGTATTGGGGGTAGGGTGTTGACATGGATAGAAAATTGGTTGGCAGACCGGAAGCAAAGAGTAGGAGTGAACGGGTCCTTTTCAGAATGGCAGGCAGTGGCGAGTGGAGTGCCGCAAGGCTCGGTGTTGGGGCGGCAACTGTTTACCATATATATTAATGATTTGGAAGAGGGAATTAGGAGCAACACTAGCAAGTTTGCGGATGACACAAAGCTGGGTGGCAGTGTGAACTGTGAAGAGGATGTTAGGAGGTTGCAGGGTGACCTGGACAGGTTGAGTGAGTGGGCAGATGCGTGGCAGATGCAGTATAATATAGATAAATGTGAGGTTATCCACTTTGGCGGCAAAAACAAGGGGGCAGATTATTATC
>JAXLNO010001574.1:5000-21293 GCA_038087875.1 Malacoraja senta | reverse complement strand
CCCCACCCCACGCCACCCACTACCCACCCCACCCCACCCCACCCCACGCCACCCACTCTCCACCCCCACCCACTGCCCACCCCAACCCACCCACTTCCCACCCCACCCCACCCACTCTCCACCACAGCCCAGCACTCCCCGCCCCACCGCACCCACTCTCCACCCCACCCCACCCACTCCCCATCCCACCCCACACCACAACCCACCCCACCCACTCCCCACCCCACCCCCACCCCACCCACTCGCCACCCCATCCCACCCCAACCCCCTAACCCACCCCACCCCACCCCACCCCAGACACCCCACCCCACCCCATCCCACCCCAACCCACCCACTCCCCACACCACCCCACATCACCCCTCCCACTCCCCATCCCACCCCACCCACTCCCCCAGCCCACCCCACCCCACCCACTCCCCACCCCAACCCACCCACTCCCCACAACACCCCACCCACTTCCAATGCCACCCCACCCCACCCACCCCTCCCACTTTCCACCCCACCCCACCCACTCCCCACCCCACCCCACCCTCTGCCCACCCCACCCACTCCCCGCCCCAACACACCCCCACCCCACGCCACCCACTACCCACGCCACCCACTACCCACCCCCACCCCACTCCACCCACTCTCCACCCCACCCACTGCCCACCCCATCCCACCCACTTTCCACCCCACCCCACCCCACCCACTCCCCACCCCATCCCACCCACTCTCCACCACAGCCCAGCACTCCCCATCCCACCCCACCCCACCCACTCCCCACCCCAGCCCCACCCACTCCCCATCCCACCCCACACCACAACCCACCCCACCCACTCCCCACCCCACCCCACACACTCGCCACCCCAACCCACTCCCCACCCCACCCCACCCCACCCACTTCCCACCCACTCCCCCCATCCCACCCCACCCACTCCCCACCCACCCCACCCCACCCACTCCCCATCCCACCCCACCACAGCCCACCCACTCCCCACCCCAACCCACCCACTCCTAGCCCACCCCACCCTCCACCCACCCACTCCCCACCCCCACGCCACCCACTCCCCACCCCAACCCACCCTCTCCCCACCCACATCCCACCCCACCCAATCCCCGGGGCAAAAATGCCAGGAAAAAAAATCACAGGGAAAAAATCCTGGGGAAATAATCCAGGGAAAAAAATCACACAGAAAAAATTCCGGGGAAATAATCCAGAGGAGAATACCCAGAAAATAAACCGAGCGGGAAAATTCCCGGAAAAAAAATCCGGGGGAAAAATCCCGGGGGAAAATCACGGAGAAAAAAAAGGGGGGGACATCTCGGGGAAAAAATCGAGGGGGGGGAAATCCTGGGGGAAAAAAATCCAGGGGAAAAGTCCCGGGGAAAAAATCCCGTGGACAATACCCAGAAAAAAAATCCAGCGGAAAAATCCCGGAAAAAAAATCCGGGGGGATATCACGGAGGAAAAAAAAGGGTGGAAATCCCGGGGGAAAAATCCAGGGGAAAATCCCAGGAAAATAATCCCGTGGAGAATACACAGAAAAAATATCCAGCGGAAATTCCCCAGAAAAAATCCTGGAAATAATCCCAGAAAAAAATCCCGAAGAAAAATCCCGGAATAAAAACATATGGGAAAATTCCCGGAAAAAAATGCTGGAAAAAATGCCGGAGAAAATCCCAGAAAAAAACCAAACAGGAAAAATTCCCAGCATTCCCAAGGGAGCGTGAGGAGGGACAGTGAGGAGGGAGGGAGGGAGAGAGGGAGAGAAGGAGAGAGGAAGGGGGAGGGAGAGAGGGAGGGGGAGGGGGAGAGAGGGAGAGAGGGAGAGAGAGGGGAGAGGGGGAGGGGGAGACCAGCCTTACTTGTCCTGGCGGAGACGCATGGCAAGAACGGGTTTGGTGAAGGTGAATTCCAGAACCAGCTTGTCCCGAGAGTCCTTGCCCTCCCGGGCATCGTCCCACACCAGCACTGCCCGGACACGAGCACAGAGAATTAATGACCCAGGGGTACAGACACTAGGCTCCCCCACCCCCACCCCCCACACACACACACAGCGCCCTCCCCCCCGATCCTCACCCCCCTCCCCTCAGAACCTCATCGAGACCCTGGTTCTATCTCCACCTCCTTATCTGTGTCTGTGTGAGTGTGTGTGTCTGTCTGTGTGTGTGTGTGTCTCTGTGTGTATGTGTGTGCGTGTGTGTGTCTGCAAGTGTGCCCCACACCAACCCCACTCCCATCCCCCCCACCCACTCCCCGCCCCACCCCCCACACCCCGCCCCATCCACTCCACATGGGTGGTCATGGGACACAGTGGCGGCCATTTGCAGTGTCCATCCGCACAGTGGCGGCCATTTGCAGTGTCCATCCATCCATCCACCATTAGTGGTCATGGGACACAGTGGCGGCCATTTGCAGTGTCCATCCGCACAGTGGCGGCCATTTGCAGTGTCCATCCATCCATCCACCATTAGTGGTGATGGGACACAGTGGCGGCCATTTGCCCTCTATCCATCATCGGTGGTGATGGGACACAGTTTAAAAAAATGAAACTCTACAATAATTGTATAACTGCTCTGTCGATCGTCTTATCCTTGTCCAATTGCTTCTAAGAAAATAAATAAAATTTAAAAAATAAACCATATTCATTCATTAATTCAATATTTAATTCATTATATACACTGAGGTTTAATGTGTGTGTTATACACAAGCTGAGACCAACTATTAACAGCCCGTAACTGAACCATATCCACTGGGACTCTATTCCATGGAGCGCAGGAGGATGAGGGGCGATCTTATAAAGGTGGATAAAATCACCAGAGGAATAGATCGGGCAGAGTCTCTTGCCCAGAGTAGGGGAATCGAGGACCAGAGGACACAGGTTCAAGGTGAAGGGGAAAAGATTGAATAGGAACCTGAGGGGTAACTTTTCCACACAGAGGGTGGTGGGTGTATGGAACGAGCTGCCGGAGGAGGTAGTTGAGGCAACGTTTTAAAGAGACACTTGGACAGGTCCATGGATAGGACGGGTTTGGAGGGATATGCGGGCAAAACGTGGGCAGGTGGGATTGGTGTAGATGGGGCATGTTGGCTGGGCTGGGCAAGTCGGGCCGAAGGGCCTGTTTCCGCGCCGTTTGACTCCACGAGAAAGATTCTGGGGAGGGGGGGGGTTTAAATATGTTCTCGTTGGGGATGAAACGTGAGTGGGTGGGATTTCACCAGGGCCCAGAGCTTCACAGAGACAGTCCGATCTCCCGCCATCGGGCCCAGGAGAAGGGAGCGGAGGGGGGAGGGGGAGAGGGGGCGGAGGGGGGAGAGGGGCAGGGGGGAACGTTCAGAAGTCATCATCGTCACAGATGTCCAGATAGACGTCGAAAGCTTCGCGGTTGCAGTTGCCGTCAGGAGAGAAGACGTATTTGTGGAAGGTCCCGTCCACACAGATGGCTGGGGAGAGGGAGAGAGAGAGGGGAGAGGGTTAGAGTGTTACAGTCTATTCAGAGAGGGGGAAGAGAGAGAGAGAGAGGGAGAGGGAGAAGTTTAGAGTGTTAGAGTCCATTCAGAGGGGGAATAGAGAGAGAGAGGGGGGGAGGGAGAGAGAGAGCGTTAGTTAGAGTCTATTCAGAGAGGGGGCAGAGAGAGAGAGAGGGGGTTAGAGTCTAATCAGCGAGAGAGAGAGAGGGGGGGGAGAGGGAGAGAGAAAGAGAGAGAGAGGGAAAGTGAGAGAGAGATAAGAGATTGAGAAGAGAGGGAGGGGGAGTGAGAGAGAGGGGGAAAAGAAGGGGGGGAGGGGGGAGATTCACCGATGACGGAGTTGACGTTCTTGGAGCTGTTTTTGCCGAATGCACAGATGCAGGCACACTCCGCGGGCACGGTGAAGCAGGCCAGGCTCCACTGGGAGTCCACGTACTGACTGATGACCGGGCCCACCTTGCCCACTCGCGCCAGCCTGCCCAAACACAGCGGCAGCAAACACATTAGTCCCTCTCGACCACCCATGGGCGGTCATGGGGCACAGTGGCGGCCATTTGCAGTGGCCATCCACCATTAGTGGTGATGGGACAGTGGCGGCCATTTGCAGTGTCCAACCCATCCACCATCTGTGGTGATGGGACACAGTGGCGGCCATTTTCAGTGTCCAATGCATCCACCATTAGTTGACGATGGGACACAGTGGCGACCATTTGCAGTGTCCCACTATCGTGAAACGATTCTGGGACAGAGCGGCGGCCATTTGCAGTGTCCCGCCCAGCGTCCATGGATGCCGGTGGCCATTTGCAGTGTCCCGCCCAGCGCCAATGGCTGCCGTTTGGCCATTTGCAGTGTCCCGCCCAGTGTCAATGGATGCCGGCGGCCATTTGCAGTGTCCCGCCCAGTGTCAATGGATGCCGGCGGCCATTTGCAATGTCCCACCCAACATGGGCAGCCCGAAAGAAAGTCAAGACATCCTCCTCCAACACTTGTCCAACACCAAGCCGAGATGCCCGACTTGGTGTTGGACAAGTCCTGCAGAGAGGGGCTAGCACCAGTCAATGGGCCGAGCGGTCACCAGGGCAGGGGGGGGTGGACGATGGGGGCGGGGTGTCGCGCCGGGGTCGGGGGGACAGTGACTCACCACCAGCTGTAAGCTGCCGCACTTGTGTCCGGGGAAAACCAGCAACTGTTTCTCCACACTGGGGCAAAGATCACACAGACCTGGGAAGGAAGGAAGGAATGAGAGAGAGAGAGAAAGACAGAGAGAGAGAGAGAAAGAGAGAGAGAGAGAGAGAGAGAGAGAGAGTCACTGAAAGTAATCCTGCAGTCTATGTAAGTAAGCATGCAGGTACAGCAGGCAGTGAAGAAAGCGAATGGCCTGTTGGCCTTCATAACAAGAGGAGTTGAGTACAGGAGCAAAGAGGTCCTTCTGCAGTTGTACAGGGCCCTGGTGAGACCACACCTGGAGTATTGTGTACAGTTTTGGTCTCCTAATTTGAGGAAGGACATTCTTGCTATTGAGGGAGCCCAGCGTAGGTTCACCAGGTTAATTCCCGGGATGGCGGGACTGTCATACGCTGAGAGAATGGAGCAGCTGGGCTTATACACTCTGGAGTTTTGAAGGATGAGAGGGAATCTCATTGAAACATATAAGATTGTTAAGGGCTTGGCCACGCTAGAGGCAGGAAACATGTTCCCGATGTTGGGGGAGTCCAGAACCAGGGGCCACACACAGTTTAGGAATAAGGGGTCGGCCATTTAGAACGGAGACGAGGAAACACTTTTACTCACAGAGAGTGGTGAGTCTGTGGAATTCTCTGCCTCAGAGGGCGGTGGAGGCCGGTTCTCTGGATACTTTCAGGAGAGAGTTAGATAGGGCTCTTAAAGATAGCGGAGTCAGGGGATATGGGGAGAAGGCAGGAACGGGGTACTGATTGGGGATGATCAGCCATGATCACATTGAATAGTGGTGCTGGCTCAAAGGGCCGAATGGCCTACTCCTGCCGTATTGTCTATTGCCTATTGTCTATTGAGAGCATCCAGAGAACCGGCCTCCACTGCCCTCTGAGGCAGAGTATTCCACAGATTCACACAACTCTCTGGGTGGAAAAGTTTTTCCTCGTCTCCGTTCTAAATGGCTGACCGCTTATTCTTAAACTGTGTGTGGCCCCTGGTTCTGGACTCCCCCAACATCGGGAACATGTTTCCTGCCTCTAGCGTGTCCAAACCCTTAACAATCCTATATGTTTCAATGAGAATCCCTCTCATCCTTCTAAACTCCAGAGTGTACAAGCCCAGCCGCTCCATTCTCTCAGCGTATGACAGTCCCGCCATCCCGGGAATTAACCTGGTGAACCTACGCTGGGCTCCCTCAATAGCAAGAATGTCCTTCCTCCAATTTGTTATCAGTATCTCTGTGGGTGTAACGTTGCAACAGGGAGGTTGTTGTGATGAATCTCTCTCCCACTGGGTGGCAGCAGCGAGTCAGAATCCTTAAACCCATGTCCTCTGGTCCTCGATTCCCCTACTCTGGGCAAGAGATTCTACCCGATCTATTCCTCATAACAAGAGGAGTTGAGTACAGGAGCAAAGAGGTCCTTCTGCAGTTGTACAGGGCCCTGGTGAGACCACACCTGGAGTATTGTGTGCAGTTTTGATCCCCTAATTTGAGGAAGGACATTCTTGCTATTGAGGGAGCCCAGCGTAGGTTCACCAGGTTAATTCCCGGGATGGCGGGACTGTCATACGCTGAGAGAATGGAGCGGCTGGGCTTGTACACTCTGGAGTTTAGAAGGATGAGAGGCTATCTGATTGAAACATATAAGATTGTTAAGGGTTTGGACACGCTAGAGGCAGGAAACATGTTCCCGATGTTGGGGGAGTCCAGAACCAGGGGCCACACACACAGTTTAAGAATAAGGGGAAGGCCATTTAGAACGGAGATGAGGAAAAACTTTTTCACCCAGTGAGTTGTGAATCTGTGGCCATTTAGGACTGAGATGAGGAGAAACTTTTCCACCCAGAGTCGTGAATCTAGAGGCAGGAAACATGTTCCTGATGTTGGGGCAGCCCGGAACCAGGGGCCACACACACAGTTTAAGAATAAGGAGTAAGCCATTTAGAACAGAGACGAGGAAACACTTTTTCTCACAGAGAGTGGTGAGTCTGTGGAATTCTCTGTCTGTGGAGGCCGGTTCTCTGGAAGCTTTCAAGAGAGAGCTAGATAGGGCTCTTAAAGATAGCGGAGTCAGGGGATATGGGGAGAAGGCAGGAACGGGCTACTGATTGGGGATGATCAGCCATGATCACATTGAATGGCGGTGCTGGCTCGAATGGCCGAATGGCCTCTACTCCTGCACCTATTGTCTCTTGTCTATTATCACGCCTCATCCTCCTGCGCTCCATGGAATAGAGTCCCAGCCTGCCCCAACCTCTCCCTGTAGCTCAGTCGAGTCCTGGCAACATCCTCGTAAATCATCTCTGCACATTCCAGCTTTGGTGACAAATCTGTATACATTTCAAGATCAAGGTTCCGTATACATTTCAAGATCCTCCTCCATGTCTACAAAGCCCTCAATGGGCTTGTCCCCACCTACATTAAAAGTCTTCTCACCCACCACTCCACCTCCAGGTCCCTCAGATCGGCCGACTTGGGGTTGCTGAACATCCCGCGTGTCTAGGCATAAGCTCAGGGGCGACCGGGCCTTTGTGGTTGCAGCCCCTAGACTGTGGAACAGCATCCCCCTTCCCATCAGAACTGCCCCCTCCGTCGACTCCTTTAAGTCAAGACTAAAAACTTATCTCTACTCCCAAGTCTTTCTTGACGTCCTCTGAGCGAGGGCTACACGTATATATGTATGTAGTTTGTTTGTTTATACTATTCTTATAACAAATGAGGCCAATTCTGGAGTATGGAGTACAATTTTGGTCCCCTAATTATAGGAAGGATGTCAACAAAATAGGGAGAGTACAGAGGAGATTTACTAGAATGTTGCCTGGGTTTCAGCAACTAAGTTACAGAGAAAGGTTGAACAAGTTAGGTCTTTATTCTTTGGAGGGCAGAAGGTTAAGGGGGGACTTGATAGAGGTCTTTAAAATTATGAGCGGGTTAGACAGAGTGGACGTGGATAAGCTTTTCCCATTGAGAGTAGGGAAGATTCAAACAAGGGGACATGACTTGAGAATTAAGGGACAGTAGTTTAGGGGGAACATTAGGGGGAACTTCTTTACTCAGAGAGTGGTAGCTGTGTGGAATGAGCTTCCAGTGGAAGTGGTGGAGGCAGGTTCGATGTTATCCTTTAAAATAGATTGGATGGGTATATGGACGGGAAAGGAATGGAGGGTTATGGTCTGAGTGCAGGTAGATGGGACTAGGGGGAAGTATTTATTTTTAATTTTAAATAAAAAATGTTCGGCACGGACTTGAAGGGCCGAGATGGCCTGTTTCCGTGCTGTTATGGTTATATGGTTATAAAGCACTTTGGCCAACGAGAGTTGTTGTTTAAATGTGCTCGAGAAATAAATGTGACTAGACTTGACTTGACTCGGCTAGAATTCCAGGGGCCGTCAACCTTTCTTATAAGTTTCAGACTTTTATCCGCGTCACGAGAAAAATACTCTCGCAATTTTGCACAGATGTGGAAACATAGAAATTAGGTGCAGGAGTAGAGGCCATTCGGCCCTTCCAGCCAGCACCGCCATCCGATACGATCACGGCTGATCATTCACAATCAGTACCCCGTTCCTGCCTTCTCCCCATATCCCCTTCATTCCGTTAGCCCAAAGAACTAAATCTAACTCTCTCTTGAAAACATCCAGTGAATCGGCCTCCACTGCCGTCTGTGGCAGAGAATTCCACAGATTCACACAACTCTCTGGGTGGGAAAGTTTCTCTTCATCTCAGTCCTAAATGGCCACAGATTCACACAACTCTTTGATACCGCGCTACGCCAACACCGCACGCAGAAACGCCGAGATTTTTTCCATTTCGGTAGAGATTTCACTTTTCTTTACGAGTAGCCGCTCCTGATTAAATTTCGTCGTGTTTATGTACACGTTTTTAATAAAATCCTTCTCCCCCCCACCCCCAAAAATGTCAAAATGTTTTAAAAAAAACAGCTCTCACCCATAGAATGTTAGTGAAGGTTCCGTCGTGTGATGTCACAATGCCCGATGCTCACACATGTCCAATCGGAATGGATCCATTTACATATGCCTTTGCAGCAGCCCCAGCCCCAACCCCTCCCCCCCACCCCCCGATGCCGGTGGCCATTTGCAATGTCCCATCAAACATGGGCGTAATGCAGGACAGTTATCAACCCTAAATGGGACACAGTGGCGGCCATTTGCAATATCCCAGCCAGCGTCAAGGGATGCCGGCGGCCATTTGCAATGTCCCATCCAACATGGGCTAATGCGGGGCAGTTGCCAACCCTAGATGCCTCCGCAGTGTCCCGTCACACACTCCCGGAGGCTCTGCAAGGATTCTGCCCCCCCTCTACATCGGAGACCTGGGCTGGAGGTGACTGCTGCACCGAGGAGTCTCCAGCAACCTGTTTCTCTCGCGGTTCACAGACTCGCCAGCCACCGGCCATCTTTGCGGGCTGGAAGAGTCTGCATTCCACTTTGGTAGCAAAAACAGGAAGGCAGATTACTATCTAAATGGCGTCAAGTTGGGAAAAGGGGAAGTACAACGGGATCTGGGGTCCTTGCTCATCAGTCTATGAAAGTAAGCATGCAGGTACAGCAGGCAGTGAAGAAAGCCGAAGGACATTCTTGCTATTGAGGGAGCCCAGCGTAGGTTCACCAGGTTAATTCCCGGGATGGCGGGACTGTCATACGCTGAGAGAATGGAGCGGCTGGGCTTGTACACTCTGGAGTTTAGAAGGATGAGAGGGGATCTTATTGAAACATATAAGATTGTTAAGGGTTTGGACACGCTGGAGGCAGGAAACATGTTCCCGATGTTGGGGGAGTCCAGAACCAGGGGCCACACACACAGTTTAAGAATAAGGAGTAAGCCATTTAGAACGGAGATGAGGAAAAACTTTTTCACCCAGTGAGTTGTGAATCTGTGGCCATTTAGGACTGAGATGAGGAGAAACTTTTCCACCCAGAGTCGTGAATCTAGAGGCAGGAAACATGTTCCTGATGTTGGGGCAGCCCGGAACCAGGGGCCACACACACAGTTTAATAATAAGGAGTAAGCCATTTAGAACAGAGACGAGGAAACACTTTTTCTCACAGAGAGTGGTGAGTCTGTGGAATTCTCTGTCTGTGGAGGCCGGTTCTCTGGAAGCTTTCAAGAGAGAGCTAGATAGGGCTCTTAAAGATAGCGGAGTCAGGGGATATGGGGAGAAGGCAGGAACGGGGTACTGATTGGGGATGATCAGCCATGATCACATTGAATGGCGGTGCTGGCTCGAATGGCCGAATGGCCTCTACTCCTGCACCTATTGTCTCTTGTCTATTATCACGCCTCATCCTCCTGCGCTCCATGGAATAGAGTCCCAGCCTGCCCCAACCTCTCCCTGTAGCTCAGTCGAGTCCTGGCAACATCCTCGTAAATCATCCCTGCACATTCCAGCTTTGGTGACAAATCTGTATACATTTCAAGATCAAGGTTCCGTATACATTTCAAGATCCTCCTCCATGTCTACAAAGCCCTCAATGGGCTTGGCCCCCACCTACATCAAAAGTCTTCTCACCCACCACTCCACCTCCAGGTCCCTCAGATCGGCCGACTTGGGGTTGCTGAACATCCCGCGTGTCTAGGCATAAGCTCACGGGGCGACCGGGCCTTTGTGGTTGCAGCCCCTAGACTGTGGAACAGCATCCCCCTTCCCATCAGAACTGCCCCCTCCGTCGACTCCTTCAAGTCAAGACTAAAAACTTATCTCTACTCCCAAGTCTTTCTTGACGTCCTCTGAGCGAGGGCTACACGTATATATGTATGTAGTTTGTTTGTTTATACTATTCTTATAACAAATGAGGCCAATTCTGGAGTATGGAGTACAATTTTGGTCCCCTAATTATAGGAAGGATGTCAACAAAATAGGGAGAGTACAGAGGAGATTTACTAGAATGTTGCCTGGGTTTCAGCAACTAAGTTACAGAGAAAGGTTGAACAAGTTAGGTCTTTATTCTTTGGAGGGCAGAAGGTTAAGGGGGGACTTGATAGAGGTCTTTAAAATTATGAGCGGGTTAGACAGAGTGGACGTGGATAAGCTTTTCCCATTGAGAGTAGGGAAGATTCAAACAAGGGGACATGACTTGAGAATTAAGGGACAGTAGTTTAGGGGGAACATTAGGGGGAACTTCTTTACTCAGAGAGTGGTAGCTGTGTGGAATGAGCTTCCAGTGGAAGTGGTGGAGGCAGGTTCGATGTTATCCTTTAAAAATAGATTGGATGGGTATATGGACGGGAAAGGAATGGAGGGTTATGGTCTGAGTGCAGGTAGATGGGACTAGGGGGAAGTATTTATTTTTAATTTAAATAAAAAATGTTCGGCACGGACTTGAAGGGCCGAGATGGCCTGTTTCCATGCTGTTATGGTTATATGGTTATAAAGCACTTTGGCCAACGAGAGTTGTTGTTTAAATGTGCTCGAGAAATAAATGTGACTGGACTTGACTTGACTCGGCTAGAATTCCAGGGGCCGTCAACCTTTCTTATAAGTTTCAGACTTTTATCCGCGTCACGAGAAAAATACTCTCGCAATTTTGCACAGATGTGGAAACATAGAAATTAGGTGCAGGAGTAGAGGCCATTCGGCCCTTCCAGCCAGCACCGCCATCCGATACGATCACGGCTGATCATTCACAATCAGTACCCCGTTCCTGCCTTCTCCCCATATCCCCTTCATTCCGTTAGCCCAAAGAACTAAATCTAACTCTCTCTTGAAAACATCCAGTGAATCGGCCTCCACTGCCTTCTGTGGCAGAGAATTCCACAGATTCACACAACTCTCTGGGTGGGAAAGTTTCTCTTCATCTCAGTCCTAAATGGCCACAGATTCACACAACTCTTTGATACCGCGTTACGCCAACACCGCACGCAGAAACGCCGAGATTTTTTTCCATTTCAGTAGAGATTTCACTTTTCTTTACGAGTAGCCGCTCCTGATTAAATTTCGTCGTGTTTATGTACACGTTTTTAATAAAATCCTTCTCCCCCCCACCCCCAAAAATGTCAAAATGTTTTAAAAAAACAGCTCTCACCCATAGAATGTTAGTGAAGGTTCCGTCGTGTGATGTCACAATGCCCGATGCTCACACATGTCCAATCGGAATGGATCCATTTACATATGCCTTTGCAGCAGCCCCAGCCCCAACCCCCCCCCCCCCCACCCGATGCCGGTGGCCATTTGCAATGTCCCATCAAACATGGGCGTAATGCAGGACAGTTATCAACCCTAAATGGACACAGTGGCGGCCATTTGCAATATCCCAGCCAGCGTCAAGGGATGCCGGCGGCCATTTGCAATGTCCCATCCAACATGGGCTAATGCGGGGCAGTTGCCAACCCTAGATGCCTCCGCAGTGTCCCGTCACACACTCCTGGAGGCTCTGCAAGGATTCTGCCCCCCTCTACATCGGAGACCTGGGCTGGAGGTGACTGCTGCACCGAGGAGTCTCCTGCAACCTGTTTCTCTCGCGGTTCACAGACTCGCCAGCACCGGCCATCTTTGCGGGCTGGAAGAGTCTGCATTCCACTTTGGTAGCAAAAACAGGAAGGCAGATTACTATCTAAATGGCGTCAAGTTGGGAAAAGGGGAAGTACAACGGGATCTGGGGTCCTTGCTCATCAGTCTATGAAAGTAAGCATGCAGGTACAGCAGGCAGTGAAGAAAGCCAATGGCATGTTGGCCTTTATAACAAGAGGAATCAAATATAGGAGCAAACAGGTTCTTCTGCAGTTGTACAAGGCCCTAGTGAGACCACACCTGGAGTATTGTGTGCCGTTTTGGTCCCCTAATTTGAGGAACGACATTGTTGCTATTGAGGGAGCCCAGCGTAGGTTTACAAGGTCAATTCCCGGGATGGCGGGACTGTCATATGCTGAGAGAATGGAGCACCTAGGCTTATATACTCTGGAGTTTAGAAGGATGAGAGGGAATCTCATTGAAACATATAAGATTGTTAAGGGCTTGGACACGCTAGAGGCAGGAAACATGTTCCCGATGTTGGGGAATTCAGAACCAGGGGCCACACACAGTTTAAGAATAAGAGGTCGGCCATTTAGAACGGAGACGAGGAAACACTTTTTCTCACAGAGAGTTGTGAGTCTGTGGAATTCTCTGCCTCAGAGGGCGGTAGAGGCAGGTTCTCTGGATACTTTCAGGACAGAGTTAGATAGGGCTCTTAAAGATAGCGGAGTCATGGGATATGGGGAGAAGGCAGGAACGGGGTACTGATTGGGGATGATCAGCCATGATCACATTGAATAGTGGTGCTGGCTCGAAGGGCCGAATGGCCTACTCCTGCCCTATTGTCTATTGCCTATTGTCTATTGAGAGCATCCAGAGAACCGGCCTCCACTGCCCTCTGAGGCAGAGAATTCCACAGATTCACACAACTCTCTGGGTGGAAAAGTTTTTCCTCGTCTCCGTTCTAAATGGCTGACCGCTTATTCTTAAACTGTGTGTGGCCCCTGGTTCTGGACTCCCCCAACATCGGGAACATGTTTCCTGCCTCTAGCGTGTCCAAACCCTTAACAATCCTATATGTTTCAATGAGAATCCCTCTCATCCTTCTAAACTCCAGAGTGTACAAGCCCAGCCGCTCCATTCTCTCAGCATATGACAGTCCCGCCATCCTGGGAATTAACCTGGTGAACCTACGCTGGGCTCCCTCAATAGCAAGAATGTCCTTCCTCAAATTTGTTATCAGTATCTCTGAGGATGTAACGTTGCAACAGGGAGGTTGTTGTGGTGAATCTCTCTCCCACTGGGTGGCAGCAGCGAGTCAGAATCCTTAAACCCATGTCCTCTGGTCCTCGATTCCTCTAATCTGGGCAAGAGATTCTACCCGATCTATTCCTCATAACAAGAGGAGTTGAGTACAGGA
This sequence comes from Malacoraja senta, assembly GCA_038087875.1. Lineage (NCBI taxonomy): Eukaryota > Metazoa > Chordata > Chondrichthyes > Rajiformes > Rajidae > Malacoraja > Malacoraja senta. The sequence continues at coordinate 7,771 of JAXLNO010001574.1, read as the reverse complement.
GCAAAGAGGTCCTTCTGCAGTTGTACAGGGCCCTGGTGAGACCACACCTGGAGTATTGTGTGCAGTTTTGATCCCCTAATTTGAGGAAGGACATTCTTGCTATTGAGGGAGCCCAGCGTAGGTTCACCAGGTTAATTCCCGGGATGGCGGGACTGTCATATGCTGAGAGAATGGAGCGGCTGGGCTTGTACACTCTGGAGTTTAGAAGGATGAGAGGCTATCTGATTGAAACATATAAGATTGTTAAGGGTTTGGACACGCCAGAGGCAGGAAACATGTTCCCGATGTTGGGGGAGCCCAGAACCAGGGGCCACACACACAGTTTAAGAATAAGGGGAAGGCCATTTAGAACGGAGATGAGGAAAAACTTTTTCACCCAGTGAGTTGTGAATCTGTGGCCATTTAGGACTGAGATGAGGAGAAACTTTTCCACCCAGAGTCGTGAATCTAGAGGCAGGAAACATGTTCCTGATGTTGGGGCAGCCCGGAACCAGGGGCCACACACACAGTTTAATAATAAGGAGTAAGCCATTTAGAACAGAGACGAGGAAACACTTTTTCTCACAGAGAGTGGTGAGTCTGTGGAATTCTCTGTCTGTGGAGGCCGGTTCTCTGGAAGCTTTCAAGAGAGAGCTAGATAGGGCTCTTAAAGATAGCGGAGTCAGGGGATATGGGGAGAAGGCAGGAACGGGGTACTGATTGGGGATGATCAGCCATGATCACATTGAATGGCGGTGCTGGCTCGAATGGCCGAATGGCCTCTACTCCTGCACCTATTGTCTCTTGTCTATTATCACGCCTCATCCTCCTGCGCTCCATGGAATAGAGTCCCAGCCTGCCCCAACCTCTCCCTGTAGCTCAGTCGAGTCCTGGCAACATCCTCGTAAATCATCCCTGCACATTCCAGCTTTGGTGACAAATCTGTATACATTTCAAGATCAAGGTTCCGTATACATTTCAAGATCCTCCTCCATGTCTACAAAGCCCTCAATGGGCTTGTCCCCACCTACATTCAAAGTCTTCTCACCCACCACTCCACCTCCAGGTCCCTCAGATCGGCCGACTTGGGGTTGCTGAACATCCCGCGTGTCTAGGCATAAGCTCAGGGGCGACCGGGCCTTTGTGGTTGCAGCCCCTAGACTGTGGAACAGCATCCCCCTTCCCATCAGAACTGCCCCCTCCGTCGACTCCTTTAAGTCAAGACTAAAAACTTATCTCTACTCCCAAGTCTTTCTTGACGTCCTCTGAGCGAGGGCTACACGTATATATGTATGTAGTTTGTTTGTTTATACTATTCTTATAACAAATGAGGCCAATTCTGGAGTATGGAGTACAATTTTGGTCCCCTAATTATAGGAAGGATGTCAACAAAATAGAGAGAGTACAGAGGAGATTTACTAGAATGTTGCCTGGGTTTCAGCAACTAAGTTACAGAGAAAGGTTGAACAAGTTAGGTCTTTATTCTTTGGAGGGCAGAAGGTTAAGGGGGGACTTGATAGAGGTCTTTAAAATTATGAGCGGGTTACACAGAGTGGACGTGGATAAGCTTTTCCCATTGAGAGTAGGGAAGATTCAAACAAGGGGACGTGACTTGAGAATTAAGGGACAGAAGTTTAGGGGGAACTTCTTTACTCAGAGAGTGGTAGCTGTGTGCAATGAGCTTCCAGTGGAAGTGGTGGAGGCAGGTTCGATGTTATCCTTTAAAAATAGATTGGATGGGTATATGGACGGGAAAGGAATGGAGGGTTATGGTCTGAGTGCAGGTAGATGGGACTAGGGGGAAGTATTTATTTTTAATTAAAAAAAATTTTTTTTTTAATGTTCGGCACGGACTTGAAGGGCCGAGATGGCCTGTTTCCGTGCTGTTATGGTTATATGGTTATAAAGCACTTTGGCCAACGAGAGTTGTTGTTTAAATGTGCTCGAGAAATAAATGTGACTGGACTTGACTTGACTCGGCTAGAATTCCAGGGGCCGTGAACCTTTCTTATAAGTTTCAGACTTTTATCCGCATCACGAGAAAAATACTCTCGCAATTTTCCACAGATGTGGAAACATAGAAATTAGGTGCAGGAGTAGAGGCCATTCGGCCCTTCCAGCCAGCACCGCCATCCAATATGATCATGGCTGATCATCCCCAATCAGTACCCCGTTCCTGCCTTTCTCCCCATATCCCCTTCATTCCATTAGCCCCAAGAGCTAAATCTAACTCTCTCTTGAAAACATCCAGTGAATCGGCCTCCACTGCCGTCTGTGGCAGAGAATTCCACAGATTCACACAACTCTCTGGGTGGAAAAAGTTTCTCCTGATCTCAGTCCCAAATGGCCACAGATTATAACAATATTTAAAATACATAATATTATAAAAATGAACTGCAGATGGCGGTTTATACCAAAGACAGACACAGAGTGCTGGAGTAACTCAGCGGGTCAGGCAGCATCTGTGTGGAGAACATGGATTGGTGACGTTTCGGGTCAGGACCCTTCTTAAGACTCCTTGGAACATTTAGGCTTTGGAGAAACAGCGCGGAAACAGGCCCTTCGGCCCACCGAGTCCGTGCCGAGCAGCGATCGCCCCGTGCACGAACGCTATCCACGTCTTTGGAGTGCAGGAGGAAACCAACGAAAGGTCACGGGGAGAACGTGCAAACTCCGTACAGACAGCACCCGTGGTCGGGATGGAACCCGGGTCTCTGCCGCTGTGAGGCAGCAACTCTACCGCTGCGCCATCGCGAAGCTGACATTCTTCAGGCGATGTATATATATATATA